>PVHP010022620.1:0-28193 GCA_004024765.1 Zapus hudsonius
GAGGACAACATCATAGTGTTGGTCCTCGCCTTCCACCTGTCGATGCTGGGAAGCCAGAATAACTGGCCTGTGAGTTTTAGGGTTCTCTTGATTCTGCCTCCATTACAGTAGACCTGTAAAGACTAGACACATGCACTACACATGAGGATTTCTGGGATCTGAACCCCAGTGGTCAGGCTTGTGCAGCAAACGCTTTTAACCACAGAGCCATCTTCTAGTCCCTTGCCATTGTTTCTGTAGAGAGATGGGGTTCATCAAGAGTGTGTCTGTCATTGTTGTGGTGCGATCCTGGGGTCATGGTACAGGGAGCTCCTGCCTGATGCGCTGGGGAAAGGTAAACCCAGAAGTTGGTCTATGTCTCCCCCATCTGAAAACACCTCTAGACAAAGCAGCATGCCACTAGCCCCACACCTACCTCCAGAAACCTGTGTACATGTCAGTGCAGCCTGGTCTGAGCACATTCCAACAGACACCTCTCGCAGTGTAGACACACCTTGGTGTTGGCATTGTCGCTCCTAGCCTCTCATGGGCATCCTGTCCTTGGTCTCTGAGAAGTGAGGGGTGGAATGGGCCAGATACCTGTGAGTAGAGACTGGGTTCTAACAGCTGCCAGGATCCTGAGGTGGGAGAAGCTGAGGCCAGTGGGTGGGGACTGAGATGCTTGGATAGGCACATAAGAGTGGCAGGGGCTTTTCCAGGTTCAGGAGGTGTCGCCACCCTACATGTCAGAGAGAGACCTGGTACCTCTGGTCTGGGTGTTTTGTCACTCCTGGCCCTGCATTTTCCACCACCATGTCCCATGTCATTGTGACACTGCCAAGGGAGGCTGACCTTGTGCTTTGTAACTTAGCTTCCTTAGGTGGTGTTGGGAGCCCCTGCTCCAGTCCAGTCAGCTAAGGCACACTGCCCATACTGGTCAGGTGTCTCATGCAGTGACCCTTTTGGCTCCTTCTGGATTGTATGTCCTGTCTCTCTAAAGCTGTCATCTGGATGTAGAAGGCTCTGGCCACTCAGCAGCTCCATGTCCGGGCCTGTGCAGAGTGGGAGATGTGTCTTTGCCTTGTCCTGCAGGATCTCTTCCTTCTCTCTGTTCCATCATGTAGCTGTGTCCAGGGTGGCCTGGTGGGTTTGAACATTCATCTTGCTCCTAGTATCCCTCAGCCACAGGGATCAAGCATCTCTCTTTTGGCATCTTAACTGTGGGCTTCATGGCCAGGCAGGCATCAGACTGAATGGAAGCCCCAGGCTTCAGCCAGTTTTGACCCAGGAGTGTGAAATCTACAGGCGAGGAGCAGAGCCTTGAGTGTGTGGCCAGAGCAATAAGCCGTGGCCCCTCTAGGTAATGCTGTTTATTCCACCTTAGGTTGGGCCTGAGGGCATCCTGCAGAATGGGGCTGTGGATGACAGCGTGGCCAAGACCAGCCAGCTCCTGGCAGAGCTGAACTTTGAGGAAGATGAAGAAGACACTTACTATACCAAGGACCTCCCTGTCCACGCCTGCAGGTGGGCAGAGGCTAGGGCACCTCGGGGAGGGGCTAAACTGTGAAGTAGATAACAGGAGGAAGTAGCTCAGGAGGCCCTTGTCAGGACCCTTAGCATGTCTGACACGGGAGCTGCAAAGGCAAGACCCCTCTCTAATCAGGGTTGCTGAGCTTCTTCAGGAAAGCCAGGCATGAGCTATATCAGGTGTTCTCACCTTCAGCAGGGCCACAGAGGGAATGGAGACCCAGAGACAGGGTGTCCTTGCTCAGGTACCTAACTTGGCTCACCATCCTGGGCAGACACTAGGGCCTCCATGGCCCTGCTTGAGGGGTGAGCACAGCCTTGTCTCCTATGTGGGGCCTGCTTCTTCCTGCTGCAGTCATGCCTGAGCTGCTGCAAACCCAGCCCTCATCCCAGGACCAAGCAGGAGAAGGAGGGTGCCAAGCAAAGCATGCTCTGGCTCCTGCTGAATCAGCTTTGTTCAGGCAGGCTCTGGAGAGTGGGTGGTTTTGGGGTGTGCTGATTTCCAGAAGGGAGCAGGCACAGCACTTAGTGCTTCACTGCGTGAGCTCTGCTAACTGGGCAGTCCTGCTGGCAGGGCCTGGACCCAGTTCCCTTGAAACACAGTGCCCTCTGCTGGAACCTGATGCTCCTGGTGGCCATGGCCTTCCTTGATCCTGGGCTATCAGACCAAAGGGGAGTGATTGGAGTGGCCCTTGATTGGTGATTCCTCACCAAAAGTGGCTCTGTGCTGGGTGCCCCTCCAGCTTTCTCACCTGACCTCAGGCAGCCTGTGTAGAGTTAACTCTTGTGATTTTGTTGGGGTTCAGTATGTGTTTAATGAAAAACTTAAAGATGTTATAAAAGGAAGGAATTTTACATCATTGCAAATTTAAACCAGAGTCCCTTCCCATTCTAACTGCTGATGTTTGGATTTGTAGTTACTGTGGGATCCACGACCCTGCATGCGTGGTCTACTGCAACACCAGCAAGAAGTGGTTCTGCAACGGCCGTGGCAATACTTCTGGCAGGTAGATATGGGCCTGTGTCTCAGCCAATACTGCGGGTGTGCATGCAGACTCTGCGAGCAGTGAAGCAGAGCACAGTATGCAATCACACTAACAAACGTGGCTTCTCCGCTGACGTGCGTAACATGAAACAGATGGTGGTGTGTGATGCCTCAATGTATTTACCCTTGATTTACTCTTTGGCTCTTGCTTTATGCAAGGAGGGCTGGCTTCATTTCATTCCCAGTTTGCATGTCTCTCACTGCAAGATGAGCTGCCGGCACGCCAGTGGCTCTTTTACTGGGAGGCTGTTCTCAGGCAACCCTGGCTCAAAGGAAATCCTGAGGCTAATCCCAGCCAGTCCTGAATCAGTGGATTACATTAAGCTCACTTTGTGGCACTGGGCTTTCCCTCTTACTCCTGATCAGTAGGGGCTTTGTGTTGGGGACAGAATGAGTGTTTTCCCTGTTGCCTGAGCTCCATCACAGTGCCACTGACCTGCCCTTGTGCTGGGAGTTAGAGCAGAGGCTGCCGGCAGTGGTCCCAGATGCCAGCAAGGTGTTGCAGCCTCTCTGAGGATTGTGTTTGGGTAGTTTTGCTTAGAAAGTCTGGCTGCAGTTGTTGGACGGAGGCCAGGCTGGGTGCTGTCCTCTTTAAAAGGTTGTTGGCTCCTGCCTTCCTTTATTCCAAGCACTTGAGAGGCAGAGGTAGGAGTATCGCTGTGAGTTTGAGGCCCGAGACTACATAGTGAATTCCAGGTCAGTCTGGGCTAGAGCAAGACCCTACTTTGAAAAAGACAACAAAAGATTTTAAAGTTATGGGCTGGAGAGATTACTCAGCAGTTAAAGCCCTTGCCTACAAAGCCTACCAACCCAAGTTCAGTTCCTCAGCACCCATGTAAAGACTTAAGCACAAAGTGGTGTTTGTGTCTGGAGTTCGTTTGCAGTGGCTGGAGACCTTGGTATGCCCATTTTCTCTCTCTTGCTCTCTCCCTCTCTGCTTGCAAATAAATTTAAAAAAATATTTTAAAAAGTCATCTTCAGAGGAATCAGATCGCCCATATCTATCTCAGAATATTGTGGCTAATTTATTATTTTTATTGAAAACTTTAATATATGAACATATTGCAAATAGATCATTCCATTGTGTTATACTCTTATATTCCCTTTCTGCTTGTTCTGGATAATTTAAGTGTTGCTTTTTTGGCCTCAGCTCCTCTTGCTTGAAAAAGCAGTTGAATAAAACTTAATAGCTGACAGCCCTGGCTCAAAATATGCCCATCCAAGAGCCAAGGAGGTGGGTGAAGGGCCTTGAAGAAAAGGCATGGCATGGAATAGTCTTGGCAAGGCCTGGGCAGGGGGAGGTGCCTACAGCAGGAAGTCATGGCTAAAGAGAGGAGTTGGGCACAGGATGCCAAGAGTGGCCAGCGTTAGCAAGACAATCCAGGGTCTGGTGAGTTGGGGTTGAGATTGAAGGTCGTGACGGGTTTCCAGGAAGATGGAGTGCAGCAAGAAGCTCAGGCCAGAGTGCTGTCTGTAGCAACAGCAGGAAGAATGGGAGAGCCTGAGGCCAAGCCACGTTGCTTGCCCTGGAGATGATGAGGCTGGAAGTCCTGGAGTTTGGCCAGCCTAGTGTGGGCGACCGCGTAGATAGCTGTCTTGGTTGTATGGCAGCAAGGAAGGAGCAGAGGTGCGGTGCCCACAGCAGCCTGGATGACATTGGAACTGAGGAGTGGGACTGAAGAAATTAGGAATATGAAAAGCAAAGAGGAACTGTACTGGGAAACCACATCAGAGCCCATCCTGGGACAACGGCCATAAGGGCTGTGATTAGCTCTGTTACAGGACCACGAATTATACCAGAACCTTAAAAATGTATTTTATTTATTTGAAAGCAAAGAGAGAAAAATAATAAATAAATGAGTATGGGTGCACCAGGGCTTCCAGCCTCTGCAAATGAACTCCACATGCATGCACCCATTTGTGCATCTGGCTTTACATGGGCACTGGAGAATCGAACCCAAGTCATTAGGCTATGCAGGCAAGCGCTTTAACCACTTAGCCATCTCAGCTCCAATATTGGAACTTTTAACAGTGCTCCCAAATAACAGGTGGTGAAAAACCTACCTTGGGGTGTTAACTGTTGGTTGTTTCCTGGTTTCAGTCACATTGTAAATCACCTGGTGAGGGCAAAGTGCAAGGAGGTGACGCTGCACAAGGATGGCCCACTCGGGGAGACAGTGCTGGAGTGCTACAACTGCGGCTGCCGCAACGTCTTTCTTCTGGGCTTCATCCCCGCCAAGGCTGACTCAGTGGTGGTGCTGCTCTGCAGGTGAGGTGTGCACCAGAAGAGCTCTCCTGGGCTCTGCTTGGAGCAGAAAACAGTTCTACCAAAAGCAGACTGTTGTGGGTTTTTAGTGTTAGAGCTCAAGTGTGTGGGGAGACTGTTAAGAGGGCGTGTGATCATGCAGGATCACAGAGGGGTCTCTTTCTGTGTGCTGTGTTTCCCTGAGTCAGACTAGTTCTGATACAGCCCTTCTGCCCTTCCTCTCCACAGGCAGCCCTGTGCCAGCCAGAGCAGCCTCAAGGACATCAACTGGGACAGCTCGCAGTGGCAGCCCCTGATTCAGGACCGCTGCTTCCTATCTTGGCTGGTAAAGATCCCCTCTGAGCAGGAGCAGCTGCGGGCACGCCAGATCACTGCCCAGCAGATCAACAAGCTAGAGGAGCTGTGGAAGGTGAGCCCCTCCATGGTCAGACCACCACACTGATCAGGTCCTGCAGACTGTGATGGCCTGGTGGAATGAAGCCTGGCTTTCACAGATGGTCCAGCTGCCTAGTGAGAGACAGCAGGCAGGAGGGTCAGTCTGGGCTATGCTGGTGAGGTCTCATAAAAAGACAAAAACAAGCTGGGTGTGATGGCACTTGCTTTTCATCCCATCACTTGAGATGTTAAGGTATAGGATTGCTGTGAGAGTTTGAGGCCAATCTGGGTAAGAGTGAGACCCAGAGTTCAAATGGTAGGGGAGCTGGGGGAGTTTGGAAATAAAATAAACTCCCTGATTGCATGTGGCCCTCAGAGAATCTGGGAATGTGTGGCAGTGAGGACATGCCTTGTGGGCTCCACCTGGCCTGGCTCTGCCTTGGTGTCTGTGTGTGAGGAGGTGGGATGATTGGGGGCGGGGGGGGGGGGGGAGGAGTTGTCGCCTGAGTACTTGGGCAAGGCTGTGGTGCAAATTCACCCTGGGAAGTCTCTGTCCTTTTGTCAGCTTGAGGGCCCAGCTTTGGGTTCTGTAATCTCTTTAGTTCCTTGACTAGGTTAGAGGTCAATTTAGGGTTGTTTGGCCAGAAATTCAAAATTGGATCATGTTTGTACTGTGAGTTCAGGTCAAAAGATTTCAAACATTGTCCAGCCCAGGCACTTTCCAAATGTGTGCTCAGTGCATCCAGATTCTGTCCTGCACACCATGAGGAGTTCACTGAGGGCATTGGGTGCCAGGGGAGGGCTGCAGGACCACGTTGGTGCAGGAGGAGGGAAGGTGGGTCTGGATGGAAGGAGAAGCCCAGGGGCCCTTGGCAACCAGAAGAGGACTAAGCTGTTATTATGGGCCTTGTAGGTCCCTGACTGTGGGTTTAGATTCCTGGGGAGTGGAGTGATCAGGGTTCCCTTATCACCCACAGGAAAACCCTTCAGCCACCCTGGAGGACCTAGAGAAGCCAGGAGTGGATGAGGAGCCACAGCACGTGCTCTTGCGGTATGAGGACGCCTACCAGTACCAGAACATCTTTGGACCCCTGGTCAAGCTAGAGGCTGACTATGACAAGAAACTGAAGGAGTCACAGGTGATGTGGCACAGTGTGTGGGCTGAGGTCTAACAGTGTCTCTCCAGAACTTTGCAGGCACTCTCCTCTCTAGGCTCTGGATGGATTGTCCAAAGGGTCTGGCCTACCGTTCTGGGGCCCAGAATGAATGTCACCCACCTGCTAAGGGTTTTGTTTCCAAATCCAGCAAGATCCCTTTCCGTCTGGTCTGTAGATTTTCCACAGCCTTGGTGTCCAGGAAACATGAGCCCTGTGGCCACCACCTTCTCCCTCCACAGTGGTTTGTGCTCTCTGTGGAGCTCAGCATGTTGGGGCCTCCCAGGCCTGCTGTGGCATCTGCTGCTGGGCTCCCCAGGTGGGCTTGGGTTCTTGATTGCTTCTTTCCCAGATGCTCGATGTCCAAGCTGTGTATGTTGTGCAGCTGTGTATGCTGTGCACCGCAGACCAAAGTCTGCATAGCCACTGGCATGGCCTTCCTCCAGGCCTGTGTGTGTGTGTCTGTGTCTGTGTGTGTGTCTAACTGGGCTCTTGTTTCTCATGTGTTCAGACTCAAGATAACATCACTGTCAGGTGGGACCTGGGCCTTAACAAGAAGAGAATCGCCTTCTTCACTTTGCCCAAGACTGACTCTGGTAATGAGGACTTAGTCATAATTTGGTTAAGAGGTGATTTTAAGTTTTAAAATATTTGTGACCATAAGTAGCATAAAATTCCTAGTTCCACCCTGTACTGTGACCCTTAATTTGAACTCTTCATGGTGGAAGCCCCGGCCCACGTTGAAGAGCTCACTGCTGTCTCCTTCACCACAGACATGCGGCTCATGCAGGGGGACGAGATTTGCCTACGGTACAAAGGGGACCTCGCACCCCTGTGGAAGGGGATTGGCCACGTCATCAAGGTCCCCGACAGTATCCTTCAAGACAGTCTGCTGGGGAAAAAGGGTTGCAAGGGACCTGGGGATGGTGGGTACCATGTAGTAGGTGCTGGTAGTACTGCCTTTCACTGCCCTCAGGTATCCCCCAGGCTCTTTTTTTTTTTTTTTTTTAATATTTCATTTATTTATTTTTCAAGCAGAGAGAGAGAGAGAGAGAGAGAGAAAGAGAGAAAGTTCCAGGGCCACCACCCTGTGGATCCAGCCCACGTGGGTACTGGGGAACTGAACCCGGGGCCTTAGGCACCGGAGGCAAGTGCCTCAACCGCTGAGCCATCTCTCCAGCCCTCCTCCAGGCTCTTAATATGTACAGTCCCTTCTTTTTTTTGTTTGTTTTTCGAGGTAGGGTCTCGCTCTAGTCCAGGCTGACCTGGAATTCACTCTGTAGTCTCAGGTTGGCCTCGAACTCACGGTGATCCTCCTACCTCTGCCTCCCAAGTGCTGGGATTAAAGGCGTGCGCCACCACGCCCAGCCAGTCCCTTCTTTTGCCACGTGGAACATCCCCAGTGGTGATGCTGAATGCCTCAGCCAGAACTAGCTCTTGTCTCCCTGCTCATGCTGCCCCATTGAATGTGAGCAGGTGTGGTACATGGCCTGGGGTCTGATGGAGCATAGGTTCTGTATGCTGATGCTAAGGGAATCAGGTGTCTTTAAGTAACCAAAGGAGTGATACTTAAAAGACCAGAAGCCAGGGACCCTGTGGGAGGTTGCCAGCTTTTGACAGCAAGCAGACTTAACTCTGCGATCAGATTATGGTGATGAGATTGCCATTGAGCTCCGCAGCAGCGTGGGTGCCCCTGTGGAGGTGACCCACAACTTCCAGGTGGATTTTGTGTGGAAGTCCACCTCCTTTGATAGGTGTGTATCCTGCCAACTCTGGCACGCATGATTCCTTTTGGTCATGCTGGCCATTGTACTCCATGACTCTGGTTTCCTCTCCCCCCAGGATGCAGAGTGCACTGAAGACCTTTGCCGTGGATGAGACCTCAGTGTCAGGGTACATCTACCACAAATTGCTTGGCCACGAAGTGGAGGATGTGGTCATCAAGTGCCAGCTGCCCAAGCGCTTCACAGCACAAGGCCTCCCCGACCTCAACCACTCGCAGGTGTACGCTGTGAAGACCGTGCTGCAGAGGCCACTGAGCCTGATCCAAGGCCCGCCAGGCACGGGCAAGACCGTGACATCAGCCACCATTGTCTATCACTTGGCTCGGCAGGGAAATGGGTATGCACTGCATGGGCCTGAGTAGAAGGCAGAGGGTCTGGGTGGGGACAGTGGCATCCACTGAGTTCTGGTTCTGCTAGGGATGCTTGGAGCCCTGTCCATAGCTGTAGTGCATCTTGGTCACTCCCAGCCCTGAAGGGCCTAACACATGTGGACAGGATGACATGGGTGGCAGTTAGTCCATAGTGGGGTTTCTATGGGTCAGGACCAGAAAACCCAGCAAGGTGACAGGAAGCTCTGTGCATGTTCAGCATTGATATAGTGGCACCTGTCTAGAGTAAAGGCAGCAGTAATGACTCTATACCTGATGCCATACCCATCACTGCAGACCTGTGTTGGTGTGTGCCCCGAGTAACATTGCCGTGGATCAACTCACAGAGAAGATCCACCAGACAGGACTGAAGGTTGTGCGCCTCTGTGCCAAGAGCCGCGAAGCCATTGACTCCCCTGTATCCTTTCTTGCCCTGCACAACCAGATCAGGAACATGGACAGGTGGGTGTCAGTAAGCCTGGTTTGGGGGAATGGTCATACCCACTGTGTACTGACCTCCAGCCCCATGTGCTCGCAGCATGCCAGAACTGCAGAAGCTGCAACAGCTGAAGGATGAGACAGGGGAGCTATCATCTGCCGATGAGAAGCGGTATCGTGCCCTCAAGCGCACAGCTGAGAGAGAACTGCTCATGGTGAGCACCAACTCTGCCCACAAGTGGTTCACGTGCCTCCCTCCACTGATTCTGTTCTCCTGGCCTGAGGGAATGTCTCAAGTTTGTGGTTTTACTTTTGAGATGGAACTTAGGGTCCCTTCTTCTCTGCTCACAGATAGGAACAGATGGTTTTCTGGGTAGCTTTCACTTCTTACACTCTGTGTGTGTGTGTGTGTGTGTGTGTGTGTGTGTGTGTGTGTAAAGATGTGTATTTTATACATATTATATCTTCATTTATTTATTGGGGTTTTTTTTCCGAGGTAGGGTCTCACACTAGCCCAGGCTGACCTGGAATTCACTATGTAGTCTCAGGGTGGCCTTGAACTCATGGTGATCCTTCTACCTCAGCCTCCCAAGTGCTGTGATTAAAGGCCTGTGCCACCATGCCCGGCCCCTGCCCTGCTTTTTGATAACAAGGAACCCACTATAATGGAATATGTTTTGGTGCTGCTTCACCAGCTCAGTCTGCCCCTAGAGGCTGGGGGCAAATATAGTACTTTTCTGAGGTAACTTCCTGGAGAGAGGTCCTCACAGAGCTCCATGCAGGATACCTTCAAAGTTCCTGGCCATAGGTAGATGCTTGGGGTGGGGGGAGGCTCCATTCTTGTTTATTTAGTTGTTGGGAGCCAATAAGGAGATATATGCCTATAATCCCATCACTTAGGAGGTTGAAGTAGGAGGATCACGGTGAGTTTGAGGCTAGCTTGAGCTATACAGAGTTCCAGATCAGCTCCTGGGCTAGAGTGAGTCCCTGCCTCAAAAAAAAAAAGGAAAAGAAAATAACAATAGTAAGCTGTGAATGGTGGTGCATAGCTTTAGTTCCAACACTCAGGAGGCAGAGGTAGTAGGATTGCTATGAGTTCAAGGCCAGCTTGGGACTATAGAGTAAGTTCCAGGTTAGCTTGGGCTACAGTGAGACCCTATCTCAGAAAAAACAAAAGATAGATAGATAGATAGATAGATAGATAGATAGATAGATAGATAGATAGATAGATAGATAGATAGAAAGAAAGAAAGAATTCCAGGCTAGTCTGAACTATGTATCAAAACCATGTCTCAAATGCTTATGTACATGTGTGTACACTGGAGCACACAGCTGCCGAGGCTGTGGAGCAGGGCGGTGTGCATCTTGCTTGCCTGCCTGCCTGCTGCCCTGTTTTTGACCTGTCAGCACTCATTTCCTGTACCCTTTCCAGAATGCAGATGTCATCTGCTGTACCTGTGTGGGTGCTGGTGACCCAAGGCTGGCCAAGATGCAGTTCCGCTCCATTCTCATTGACGAGAGCACCCAGGCCACCGAGCCAGAGTGCATGGTTCCTGTTGTCCTTGGGGCCAAGCAGGTGGGTGCTGTAGAGGATCTGGGAGGGCACACTGAGCCCTGTGTGCCAAGTCCTGGGTGGGCCCCCTGCGGTCCATAACTGTAGCCTCCTGGTCTGCAGATCATCGTATGCATGTGCTAATGAGTTGCCCTACCACTTCGTGCCACTCGGTGGCCTCTTGTCCCTTGTGTGTGGCACTTAGGTCACTCTGTATCTGAGGGATGGGCTTCTTGTTACAGCTGATTCTCGTGGGTGACCATTGCCAGCTGGGCCCAGTGGTGATGTGCAAGAAGGCGGCCAAGGCCGGGCTGTCCCAGTCACTGTTTGAGCGCCTGGTGGTGCTGGGCATCCGCCCCATCCGCCTGCAGGTGCAGTACCGCATGCACCCTGCACTCAGCGCCTTCCCATCCAACATCTTCTATGAGGGCTCGCTCCAGAATGGTGTCACTGCAGGTAACCACTGGACCCGGCTGGGTGGGGGCAGTGTGGCATGATGAGAAGAATGTTGCCTGGCAGTTTTTTCTGGGGCCTCATAGTGCTGCCCACATGGGTGCATTCAACGCAGCATGGTCAGGGCTAGGCACCCAAGTATGAGAGTGTGGGGGATCCCTATGTTGGGCAGGTAGTCCCTACCTAGGAATTCTAGCCAGGGCCCATATGACTCATGTGGCTGTAAGAGCTGGCACCACCCTCACAGTTTTGGTTTGGGAACCAGTTCCCAAGGCCTAGAACCCCATAATAGCCCTGGTCTGTGGGGTCCTTAAGCCACTGTGCAGACTCCCCTAAAGTCAGAACCACTCTGATGACAACAGGGCTTCACCCTCCACTTTGTTACCATTGTTGTGTGCACCAAGATGCATGGAAAAAGAGGAGGGGATTCACCTTTATGAACTCTGTGTGTACTGTCACCTTCACTGTGGCAAGATTAGTGCCTGAGACCGGGTGGGCTGCAAGATCCTCGGGACTCAACAGCATAGTGCTGGCACATGGCGCTTATCTCAGAGGATAGCAGCTGTCAGAACTGTTCCCTATGGCAGAGACAGGGCTGTGAAGGATGAATTCTGGAATACTTGTAGCATCTTGGCATGGGACTAGCGACATTACTGCAGAGCATCGTGATGCCATCTGCATGGGACATGTTTACTGCTCGTGGAGTGTCCACCGTGGAGGGACCTGTGTGACTCAGCATGTAGATACCTCCCACTACCAGGTCAGGCCTGGTGCTGTCTGGCAAGCCACAGAAAGGTCCCAGATAGCCTTTCTCTGCAAGTTCATGTGCCTAGGGTCCAGCTGCCCTCCATAAAGCCCTTCCAGGACAGGAAAGGCCTTGTGAGAATGCAGAGAGAGGCCACTCTGACTGCCATTTCTCTTCAGTACTTAGTTCTGAAGCCTTGTGGGTCATCACAGAAGCACAGGTTTTTCACAGTGAAGGGTCCTGCTGACCCCCATCTGGGAGTTCACCACAGCCTGTGACAGCACATGCAGATGAGACGGAGTGAGGTGTAACTGTGCTTGTATGGGGCACTGCTGTCCTGTTGGATGCCAAGCTAGATGATCAGGCACATAGCACTGTGGTCCCACCAGCCTAGGCCCTGCTGGCCCTCCTTTGCTCTGCATGTTGTCTGCCATAGTTCGTGAGCTTCACTGGGTGCTGCTTTCTGGCCAGCACTCTGAACAGTCATCACAACACTGAAGTGGCAGCATGCCCAGGAGCAGTGCCACGTCCCAGGAGTGGTCCTCTTCATCCCACCAAGGTCTGCTCTCTGACTGCCCATGCCAGGCTCTCCACACACTTCACCAAGAACTGACCCACGTACCTGGAGCCTTGTCAGAGACAGGCTGTCAGAGCTTTGCCCCTTTCCTCCATCGTGGAGACTCTAGGGAGAGGGTGGCTGCGACTAGATTGTCCATTCCGTGGGGACGTGCACAGGGACAGCCATAACACCCTAAAGACTGGTCTAGCTGTGAGATGCCGACACCAGGGGCAGAGGCACCCCCATCTGTGGCCCCGTCATGTGAGGCTAGGCTTGACAGTCCCACGAGTTTGTTGTGGGTCCCCCAAGGTCTGTTAAGTTTCTAGAAGAAAGTGGGAAAGCCTTGATCCTGGGGTAAGCAGAGCTGTCTCAACAGCTCTGGTACTGACATGCTTGGCTAGTATCAGCTCTGCCCCTGCGTAGGTCTGCTCAGTCTTGGCCACCACGGGCCCACCAAGCTCATGGCACAGAGTCCGTGTTGCCCTGTGCACAGTCATGGCTATGGTCTTCCTTCTCTGGCATGACACTTACCTTCTTTTCCTCCCTGTGCAGCGGACCGTGTCAAGAAGGGGTTTGACTTCCAGTGGCCACAGCCTGATAAGCCCATGTTCTTCTACGTGACCCAGGGCCAGGAGGAGATCGCCAGCTCTGGCACATCCTACCTCAACAGGTGAATGTCTGTCCAGACCCTCACATTTCCCAGCATGCAGCCCATCATGCAGCCTTTCTCAGCCCACATGTGAGGCTTCTCTTTGGCACCCCAGTAAAGGGCAAGGCACAAAGCTGGGGTGAGCCATGTTAGCAGAGCCTTCATGCATCACACTATCAGTTCTTGTGTGGCTCTTGTTTCCCCAACTTGCTGGAGATTTGTGTAAGGAGCTCTGCCTTCACCTGGGCAGGGACCCCCACGGGAGGCACCACTGACAGCCTGTCATTCTCAGGACGGAAGCTGCCAATGTGGAGAAGATTACGACAAAGCTGTTGAAGGCCGGTGCCAAGCCTGACCAGATTGGCATCATCACGCCTTATGAGGGCCAGCGGTCCTACCTGGTCCAGTACATGCAGTTCAGCGGCTCACTGCACACCAAGCTTTACCAGGTACGCACCATGAACAAGTACTTTCCACCTTTATGCTAGTGACCTGGCTAGCCACTTGGGTGGCATGGGGCTACACGGTGTACCACAGATCAGAACCGATGGACCAAGATGCGCATCAGAGTGATTTTGCAATGGGGCAGTAGGTGCTGGCCAGAGTGGGCAAGGCCTTCTGCCTTTAGTAATGCCCAAACCACCTCCAAGCGTGGAGTAAACAGTTCTGAGCATTTCTGCACACAGAGTGAACTTGGGAGAGCCAAGGGCTGGCACCATATGTGTTTGGCTGTGCTCTTGGCTTCACTACCACAGGCCTGCCTGAGCCTCCATCACTGATGACTTCCAGGACACAGCAGAGCACTTATCTGGCATGTGCAAAACCCCAAGTTTCATCCCAGCATAACAGAGCATGACTGGCAGGGCTGCTGGGCCCAGAATCCCTGTGGTCAGGCAGTCTGCAGCTGACAAACACTTGTCTCCTTCAGGAGGTGGAGATTGCCAGCGTAGATGCCTTCCAGGGGCGTGAGAAGGATTTCATCATCTTGTCATGTGTGCGGGCCAACGAGCACCAGGGAATTGGGTTTTTAAATGACCCTCGGCGTCTTAACGTAGCCCTCACCAGAGCAAGGTAGGCATCGTCTTGTGTTGTGTTCTAGAGGTGGGGTTCAAGCCCCTCCATGGTCAACGCACATCCTCACATGAGGACAAGAGCTCAGCTTTTTGTGTTCCTTTATTGGTTCAGGAGCGTAAGTGTCATGAGCCTAAAGAATAAAGACCCCAAAGTGGCCAGTGTATCCATCCCCACAGAGCCCCAGGCAGCACTGCCTGCTCCCTAGCTGCCATC
Organism: Zapus hudsonius; assembly: GCA_004024765.1. Lineage (NCBI taxonomy): Eukaryota > Metazoa > Chordata > Mammalia > Rodentia > Dipodidae > Zapus > Zapus hudsonius. The sequence continues at coordinate 14,182 of PVHP010022620.1, forward strand.
CCAGGGGTCACACAAGGAGCAGCAAGTCACCTGTGACTCCAGCCCCCTTGCAGGTTCCTTCCCCCACCTAGCTCATAGTTGCTTATACTACCCTCTAAATTGTCACCTTGTGTGGTGGCCAGTGTTACTTGGTCCATGACACACAGCTGCTCACTTTAGGGGAGCTGGAAGAGCCCCTGGGGATAACCACTCTCCCTCTGCTCACTGGCTAGAGTCATGGGGAGTCAGGTGTGTCCTCACATGCCTGTTACAGGTATGGTGTGATCATCGTGGGCAACCCGAAGGCCCTGTCAAAGCAGCCGCTGTGGAACCACCTGCTGAGCTACTACAAGGAGCAAAAGGCGCTGGTGGAGGGGCCACTCAACAACCTGCGCGAGAGCCTCATGCAGTTCAGCAAGCCTCGAAAGCTGGTCAACACCGTCAACCCGGTGAGCGGTGTAGACAGGCATTCTGGGCCTTGTGGCAGCTCATTCACTAAAGGCCCTGGGCTGGGGGGGCTCTTGGCTGGGCCCATTCTGAGGCACAAAGCCTTCTTGTATTGGGCCTTGGATTTGCAAGCTGCCACAGCCTAGGTGGGCACTATGAGTTACCTGGCTGCAGTGGGAAAGGACACTAGGCATAGCAGTCAGCAAACTGAGCTGGACCTTGAGGACTCCCACAGCTTCCAGGGCCAGCCACTTCCTCCTGTTATTTAGCTGACACATTCCTCACCCTTCCACAACTTCGCAGGGGGCCCGCTTCATGACCACAGCCATGTATGATGCCCGGGAGGCTATCATCCCTGGATCTGTGTATGACCGCAGCAGCCAGGGTGAGTCTCCCACTGTTGACATTCCCACGCCCCAGTCTGGACCATCTTGCATTGCCTCATGGGCAGCCTCCAATTCTGGATTGCACAGTGAGCCTTGGCGTTCTTGGCCTATTCTCAAAACAGGCCCTGCTCAGGTCAGGGCAGCTGTCAGTCCAATCCATTCAGGGCCCTGTCTCTTGAGGCTTGCTGGGTGCTGTGGCTGGGTGCCCCCTCGTTTCCCGAGTTGCCCAGAGCCTCACTGGCCCTGTCTCTTGACTTCCTCCTTTAGCTCTGGTGCTTTCTGGTGAAGTGCAGAGGATATGGGTGAAACTTCTGTTGAGATGGGTGTGAATGCAGGGTGCTCTCCACTTCCTAGAGTCCCACTGGTTGAAGAGGCTTCTGGAACCCCCTGGGAGAAAAGGCTTATAACACTCCCAGGCTCTTGGAGGCCTGGCCAAGGGGGACGTGGGTCTTCCTTGGATTACAGCCAGCCTGGTCCGGCTCTTGACTGCACTTGTGTTTTGCAGGCCGACCCTCAAACATGTACTTCCAGACCCACGACCAGATCGGCATGATCAGCGCAGGCCCCAGCCACGTGGCGGCCATGAACATCCCCATCCCCTTTAATTTGGTCATGCCACCCATGCCACCACCGGGCTACTTTGGACAGGCCAATGGGCCTGCCACAGGTGAGCAGTTGCCCAGACTCCTAGGAGAGCTTGTCTTGAGGCTTTAGCCAACAGCAGCAACTGAACTGCCTTCTTTCAGGCCGGGGCACCCCGAAAAGCAAGACTGGCCGTGGAGGCCGCCAGAAGAACCGATTTGGGCTTCCTGGGACCAGCCAGACCACCCTCCCCAACAGCCAGGCCAGCCAGGACGTGGCCTCGCAGCCCTTCTCCCAGGGTGCCCTCACACAGGGCTACGTCTCCATGAGCCAGCCCTCCCAGATGAGCCAGCCAGGCCTCTCACAGCCTGAGCTGTCACAGGTGTGTCCTCGAATTCTGTTCTTTGCTTGGCCCTTGTGTGGACTGTGTGCTCCTGTCATCCTGCCTCTTGACTTCGATACTTGGGGTGGTAGGGGGCTGGACAAGGGGCCCTGCTCATTTCCCAGCCTTGTCTTTCAGGACAGTTACCTTGGTGATGAGTTTAAATCACAGATTGACGTGGCGCTGTCGCAGGATTCCACATACCAGGGAGAGCGGGCGTACCAGCACGGCGGGGTCACCGGGCTGTCCCAGTACTAGGAGGCAAGCACCCCATCCCCAGGAACAGTCCTGCTGGCCCCGGGGTCCAGGGTGGGGTGCTGGGTAGGGATGGCACCCACACCCTGGGGAGTCCTGTTGGCTCTGATGGCTCTTGCCCTGTCCCCAACCACAGGTGGCGGCAGAAGAGCTAAGCTTCGTGGCTTAGTCTATCAGCATCTTATTCTGGGTAATAAAAAATAAAAATAAAAGGATACCTGTTTTCCACTGCTAAAACTGACGCACCACTGTGTGAGCAGCCGAGAGGAGGAGAGCAAGAGCCAGCGGAGCGAGTGGCCAGGGAGGACGACGGAGCGAGGAGCGAGCGCCCCCTGCGGGCGGGCTGCGAGAGGAGAAGAGCGCGGCGCCGCGGCCCTGCACCGCCGCGGAGGCCGGCCGGCCGGCGCCCCTGCGCCCGCGCCCCTGCGCCCGCCGGGGAGGGAGAGGACCTCGGCTCAGAGGAGCCCTTTCCTCTGTTCTTTTTCTTTGTTTCTCTTGATTGGAAGGAAGGGGACTGACTACGTTTTAGCAGGACGAACTTCGCCTTTCTGTGCCCGAGTGGGCGCCCTGCTGCGGCCAGGAGTGGTCTGTCCGCGTGGTCCCAGCGCTAAGGGGTTTTGTTTAGAGAAAATACGGTGTTTGGGGTTTTTCTGTTTGTATTTTCAAAGATTCTTTCAAAGGAGTACTGAAAATTACTTTCCTAAGTTTGTCTCTAAGACCTTAGTGTGGACCTGGGAGACCTGAGAAGCTTCCAGAAAGGCAGCATCAAGGAGCCAGCGCGCACCTGCAGCCTGGGATGACAACCTGTGCCGCGGAGAATTTAAGTTTGAGCTTCAGCTGCGCGGGTGGCGGCCTTCCCAGACTCGAGCGCACGCGTGAGCGCGTGCATGCACGCCCGGCCCCCAGGTGGCCGCCGGACCTCCCCGCCCCCGGGCCCAGATCGGGCGGGAAACGAGGTGTAGACACGAGGGGCGTGGCCACGGGCACCCAGCTGGGTCCGCGCTCCGGGGGTTCCCTGCGCTGCCCCGGGACCACATCCTGCCGGCGCCTGCCTTCCCAGCAGGACTTCCCAGGCTAGGGCTGGTGGACGGGCCCCGCCGCTTCCTCTGCTGTGTGCCTGCTTTGTCCCCCACCTTCCCGCCGCGGTCGGTCCACCCCCACGACCCCATGAGGCACATCTGCGACGACGCAATGGAACTTGATTTTTTTTGGGTCAAATTTGTTTTAAGCTTTTTGTCACCAATAAAATATTAACAAACAGTCCTTGCTTTCCCGTGGGGGCTGTAGGGGAGCTGGGCAGACCCCAGCCTGCGGGGTCCTTGGAGTCCGGGGTGCTCCGGCCCCCCCAGGGAAGGACGGATGATAGCGGCGGCGTCGTCAGCGGCAGCTGCACTCGTCCACCACCATGTCCGCGTGGTGTCTAAGAACCACGTTGTCGCTGTTGTCGAAGAAGAGCACGGAGATGGGCGAGAGGCGCGCGGGCACGCAGCAGGGGAGGCCGGCGGGCCCCGGGGCGGCCGAGTGCATGAGCGCGCGCAGCACCGCGTGGTTGAGCACGGGGGCCCCGCCCGGCCCCGCCAGCACGCCGGGCAGCGCGCACTGGCCCTGGCAGTAGTTGGCCAGGAAGCCGCGCGGCGCGATGACCCAGCGGTGCCAGCCCACCTCGCGGAAACTCACGTACAAGCGCCGCGCGCGACACGCTCCCCCGGGACCGCCGCCCGCCGTCGGGTCGGCCTCACGCCGCGGCCGGGCCAGAGGGTGGCACAGGCGCGCGTCCAGGGTCACCAGCAGCAACGAGGCCTCGGCCAGGCGCGCGCACGGGCCGGGAGCTCCGCGGCGCAGCGCCAGCGCCAGCCGGAGGCCGCGCGGGGCCGACGCGTTGGGAGCCAGCACGTTGCCCAGCAGCTCGGCGCGCACCGGCAGCCTCGGCGCGGGGACCGCCAGACGGAGCAGCTCGGGACCGGGACCCGCCACCGCGCCGTCGCCTGCCAGCGCCACGCTCAGCTCCCAGCCCTGCGCCGGGACCGCCATCCCAGCTTCTGCCACGTCCAAGCGCAGCTCCAGGCGAGCGCGCGTCGGGCGCTCGGTGGGTTCCACGGCCGACAGGTCGAAGGCGACAGTCCACTCGGGACACTGCCCCGGGACCTTGGAGGCCTCGGGGAGCCGGGTGGACGCACCTGGAGGGGAGGAGAGCTGGACTTGCGCTGCTGCACCCCCGCTCGGTGCCCGGGGCCTGTTGGATGGCTTCTGGGCGTGTGGAGGCGGGGTGCAAGCCACGGACCCCAGCTGCCAGGAAGGATACGGCACGGCCGTGGGAAGGCCCTGCCTACAGAGGGCCTGCCGGGCCAAGGGGCTTGGACTTGGGAGGCTCCGGGACCCAGACCGCTATCAGGATGGACGGGGACCGTCGGCCACCAGGGTCACCGGCCCGAGCGCAAGCGCTACTCACCGCCGTCTCGGATGTGGCGCACGATGTTTCCAGCGACCCCCAGCTCCTCCACGTGGCACGGTCGCGGGGCAGCCCCTGGGAGCGCCCGTCGCGAGCCAGCTCGGGCTTCCTGGGGGTCACGGCGGCGGAACAAGCGCCACATGACGGGAGGCACCGGCCGGAGCGTGGGGGTGCCTCGAGGTGCCTCGTTCAGCCCGAGAGCCTGGAGTAGGGCGGTAGCCGGGCCCGGGGGTGTGGGTGCCCGGACCGGGGGCGGGGAGGGCAGCAGCAGCAGCAGCAGCAGCAGCAGGAAAAGGCGGTAGCTGGAAGGGTGGCGAGAAAGTAGCATCTTCCTCCCAGGCGGTGGCCGCGAGAGTGAGTAGGGTACCCGTACCCGGGTCCTGGTCCAGTGGGATGGGGGCGTGGCCTGTGTGCCCGGAGGTCCTGGAGGGATGTGCCCACACCGGATAGATCCCCAGGGCGGGATGGAGGCGGAGGTCCCAAGGTGGGTGGTCGCCCTGGAGGGCGTGGCTGCGCGGGGCCAGGACCCCCGGAGGGTGGCGTAACCCTGCAGTCTCCAGGGGCGGGGCCTAGCCTCCGGTGACCAGGTCACATCTCCGAGGGCCGGGCTGTTGTCCTTAAGAGTGGGACCAGGCCTCCAGGGGCGGGGCCCGAGTCCTGGGGGCGTGGTCCAAGGCTTGGAGTGAGGTGGGGTCTGCGTCGTGGGGGCGGGGCCGGGTCTCTGAGGCCCAGGTCCAGTTTGAACAGAACCAATTCTTTCCGAGGTGGGTCGAGGGTCTCAGAAGGTCTTGTCTTTCACGAAGCCATTCCTCAGTGGCTTTCTGGGGGCCAGAACCCGTACAAGTTAGTCTGGAAATCCTAACCCCCACCTTGGTTCTTCCCACTCGAAATCTGTCCACCGTGTTGTGCCTCCTGCCCCCCACGTCCCCTCTACTGAGCCTGGCTGCAACTGAACCCCCACCTTGCAGTCGCTGGGACCTGCCTGCCCATCGCCAGAAGACCCCCAGAGTACCTACTGACAGTTAATGCTTGCTCGGAGCAAGTCAAGTTCTTAGATGGTGTAGCTCCAGCAAATGGCACCCACCCATGTTCATGCAGATAATCTTAAACTCCTTGGGACACACACACACATACACACGTGCGCACACACACACCCAAAACCTCGTGAAAGTTGGAGGAGGACTGGTTGGAAAGGGATTAAGAGGGCAATGAGGCCGTCGTGGTGGCACTTGGGAGGATGGATCACTATGAATTCGAGGCCAGCCTGGGCTACAGTTGAGACCCTACCTTGGGGAAAAAGGGGGGCAGTTGACAGCTCAGCGGTTAAGGTGCTTGCCCGCAGTCTTAACGACTGGAGTTTGATTTCCTAGTACCAGCATCAACCCAGATGCACAAAGTGGCACATGCAGCTGGAGTTCATTTGCAGTGGCTGGAGGCCCTGGCACGCCCATACTCTCCCTCCCTCCTCTCTCTCTGCTTGTAAATAAGATTTTTTTAAAGAGAGTAATAAGGGTGAATAACATCAAAATACATTATATACATGTATAGAATGTCAAAAAGAAAACAAAGACCTTACCATAGCTCAACTCCAGCCTCCACATGCACCTGGCATTTGGTCCCTCCCTCCCAGGTATCGGAGCCCTTGTCTAGGCCTCTGCCTGTGTGAGTCTCCAGCAGAGGGCCATTGCACCAGTTCTAAACTGCTTCTGTTCTCACCAGCTCTGTGATGGTCTGGGCCTTTGGCAATGCTGGGGATGGAACTCACGCTCGGGTAAGGGCTCTATGGCTCATCACATGCCCCAGCCACGGTTATGTGAAATTTTAGACCACAAATCACTATGATAAGCCTTAATTCACCTTTGACATGCAGAGAATGAGAAACTGTCCTTGTAAGATAAAAGAAAAAAAAGACAAAAGAAAAAGAAACTGTCCTTGAATGCCTAGTGCAAGCTTGTTTGAAACTTGTCACTGGTATCTATCTGTGCCCAGAGTCACCTGGAACAAGTCTGTGTTCCCTGCTGGGGGTTAAGGCCAGGCTGAGGGTCCCACAGAGCCGGAGGCCCAGACGACTCTTCAGTACCATCCTGACAAGAGCACTGGTCCTTCTGGTTTTCTGTTGCTAGCTTGAGGACAAGTTCGGTAGTCTCGGGGTCTGTACAGGAGAGGGGGTGGTTTGGAGGGGCCGCTTCCAGGTACCGACATTGACGCCTGACATTTGGATGTCATCACCTGGATTCAGGTATCTGTGTATGACTGTCCCTCCATCACTATCTCTGACTCCTTTCCACAGAAACAGAAGGACTGTCCTGAGCCGGGCGTGGTGGCGCACGCCTTTAATCCCAGCACTCGGGAGGCAGAGGTAGGAGGATCGCTGTGAGTTCAAGGCCACCCTGAGACTACAGAGTGAATTCCAGGTCAGCCTGGGCTAGAGCGAGACCCTACCTCGAAAAACCAAAAACCAAACAAACAGAAGGACTGTCCTGGAAAGAATTTAAGTCACTTTATTCTCTTATGGTTGAATCATTTACTTGCTTGCTTGAGGCAGGGTCTCACTCCAGCCAGGCTGGCCCGGATCTTCTATCTTAGCCACCATACCAGGCTCATTTTCTCCGATTTATGTTTTCCTTGTTTTTGAGACCGGGTCTCATTCTATAGCTGACTGAACTTGGATTCTGCAGGCGTCCCCCTGCCAATGCCTCACAAGTAGCCTGGGCTACAGGGCCTGGCCATTGCTCCCTGCCCCATCACTTCAATCCACTCTTCCCCTTGGCTGAGCTTTCTTTATTCATCTTGAGCTAACATGGTTGGCCCTTCCAGAAGCACAGGGCCCGTGTGTCCTTGGTGTCTTTCTTTGGGAAAGAACAGCTCTGCTTGGACCTCCTGTCGACTGCTTATCTCTAACTCCGTCCGTAAGTTCATCGACTTCTTGTTTTGTTTATTTCAGACAGGGCCTCATGTAGCCAAGGAAGACCTTAAATTACTCGGCTCAGGCGATCCTCCTGGCTCAGCTTCCTGAGTAGCTTGGACTGCAAGTGGATGCCACTTGGCTGGGTCTTGATATATATTTTTTTCTCTCTTTTTTGTTACATTTATTATTCGCAAGCAGAAGGAGATAGAGAAGAGAGACAGACAGAGAGAATGGGCGCACCAGGACCTCCAGCCTCTGCAAAGAAACTCCAAATGCATTCGCCACTTTGTGCATCCAGCTTTACATGGGTACTGAGGAATCAAACCCAGGATGTTAAGCTTTGTAGGCAAGTGCTTAACCGCTGAGCCACCTCACCAGCCATCTCTTTTTGGTTTTTTTGAGACAAGCTCTTGTAGCCCAAGCTTGCCTCCAACTCCATACACAGCCAAGGATGACCTTGAACTCCGGTCCTCCTATGCCCTCCTTCCAAGTGCTGGGGAGACAGGCATGCAGCACCGTGCCCTGGGACTTGCTCTTTTGTGTGACATCCTTTGTCTCACCCTGTGTGGTGGCTTGATTAAGGTGACCCCATAAACTTAAGGGTTCTGAATGCTAGATCCCCAGCTGATGACAGTTTTGGAATCGGAACCTTGTTAGAGGTGTTTTGGGGGGCGGACTTACAGGTGTCATAGCCAGCTTCCCCTTGCCAGTGTTGGGCACACTCTCCTGTTCTGTTGTCCACCTGATGTTGGCCAGGAGGTGATGTCCACCCTCTGCTCATGCCACCATTTTTCCCTGCCATCATGGAGCTTCCCCTGGAGTCTGCAAGCCAAAATAAACCCTTTCCTCCACAAGCTACTTTTGACTGGCTTCTTTGTGCAGCACCCTGTCTGTCCCATCCCACTCTCTGCTCAGCTATGCTGGGGGGGCCAGACCCACGTGTGCACTCAGCTGAGGAAGGGGTGTCCATGCATTCACCCCAAGCTCTGGCTCAACTTCCTGTGAGTCCAGCAGGGTAGAAGTCTGCTACTCAGAGTGCAAGAGAACCTTTCGTGTTTTCAGATTTAGCTACCTGGGTCACCCAACCCTGTTCTCTTCAGTCAATTGTTCCTGTAGAAACTTCTGGAATGTTCTGGAAGCTTTCTCTGTGAGAGATTGCACTCCTCTCCCCACACAACTCCTGACTCGCAATTCAAGAGACAAGTTCAATGCAACACCCCCCAAATGAGACCTCCTAGCAACTGCTGTTCCGAGGCCCTACCCTGAACCTCATTTTGATAAACAGAAGTTCAAGTCTGAAGTTGTCTTTGACTCTTATTCCCGTGCCATCTACATCAAAGCAAGTTGGACTGGCTGTCTCTTCTGAGCCAGGGTTCCTCTGACTGACCCTCCTGGCCACAACCTCACCGTCCTGTTTGAGACCTATCTCCACATGGGCCCCAGTCCTTCCTTCCTCAGGGGTCAGCTCTGGCCAAGCCATGGGACTCTGCAGTCCAAGCTCAATGGGGCCAAAATGTTCCTCTTTATTTGGGTAGGGCTTTCTTTGAGACAGGATCTTTCTAGCTGAGGCTGACCCGGAACTGGAAGAGTCACCCTGCCTCAGCCTCCTAAGTGCTGGGACTGCATGTGGGTACCACCATGCCTGGCTCTGTTCTCCCCTCTGTTCAAAATGTTTTGGTGTTGGGATGGGAGATGACTCAGTGGGTACCTGAGTTTGATCCCAGAATCCACATAAAAACCAGCTCTGGGGCTGGGGAGATGCTCAGCCATTGAAAGTGCTTGCTTATAAAGCCTACCCGCCCAGGTTCAATTCTCAATGCCCATGTAAAGCCATACTTGCAAAGTGGCACCTGTGTCTGGAGTTCACTTGCAGGCCAAGAGGCCCTGACATGCCCATACCCCTCCTCAGTTACTCTTGTGAATGAATCCATGAATCCTTTTTTTTTTTTTTTTTTTTTTGGTTTTTCGAGGTAGTCCAGGCTGACCTGGAATTCACTATGTAGTCTCAGGGTGGCCTTGAACTCACAGTGATCCTCTGCTGGGGTTAAAGGCGTGCACAACCACGCCTGGCTTGGATAAATCTTTTTTAAAACTAGCACTGGGGGGCTGGAGAGATGGCTCATTGGGTAAGGCACTTGCCTCCAGTGCCTAAGGCTCTAGTTCAATTCCCCAGGACACACATAAGCCAGACCCACAAGGTGGTGGCCCTGGTGCTCTCTCTCTCTCTAGCTCTATCTCACTTTTTCTCTCTCTGTATCTCTCTGCTTGAAAATGAATAAATAAAATATAGAAAAAAACTGGCACTGGGGAGGTGGAGGCAGGTGGATTATTTTGCCTCTAGTCAGTCTAGACAAACAGTGAGCTCTGGGCCAGGAAGTGGGCAGTGTCCCTGAGGAGCTATACCCAAGGCTGTCCTCTGACCCCCCCATACATGCACACCACACACCCCCACACAGATACATGTGCACACACAAAAATACTTCTGTTTTGGTTTTTTGTGGTAAGGTCTCACTCTAGCCCAGGATGACCTGGAACTTACCATGTAGTTCCAGGCTGACCTTGAACTCACAGCAATCCTGATACCTCTGCCTCCCCAGTGCTGGGGTTAAAAGCATGCGCCACCACGCTGGCTCAAAAGTACATTTTAGAAGTTCACAGCTCTCCCCCTCCTCACCTCTCACCTCTTGGAGGGCGAGCTCGCTGCCCCCCTGAATTATGACCTGCCTCCACCAAAATGAGTGTGGCTAGTCAATGCCTGCTGGAGTCTTGCCTCCTCCCTTGTCCCCTGGGAAGCTGCCCTCTGGGCCACTGTTCTCTCAGCCTCCATGAGGCCGACCAGACTTCCAAGGGTCCACGGAGCCCCCTGAATAGTTCCATCCTGAAAACCCTCACCTACCCAGGCTTCTCGGCCCTCTCATCTCATAAACTCCAGGGCAGCGAGCTGGCCCTGACAGATGTCACTAAAGGAAGGAGCTTGGGGACAGTCCCTCCACACTCACTGGGCTTTGCCAGGCCTGGGACTCTGGGCTTCCAGCATGTCATATTCCCGCAGGTCTTTCAGCTCGTGCATCTGGCCTGTCAGCACCTTGGCGGCGAAAGCCACGATGTACTGGGGGAGGGACAGGTACAGGTGAGATGCTGTCACAGGCCACTCCCAGAAGAGCCCAAGAGGGACTGGGCCCCTCGCTCACCAGGAACCAGTAGACGTTCATGACGGCCAGCAGCAGCAGCAGGGCATTGAAGAAGAAGTAGAAGGGGATGTCGGGCACTGAGATCAGGCTGCAGTGGCAGGTGGCATACAGGACCTTGAGCGGGAACCAGTAGAGGCGGAACCAGAACCTAGGGGAGGGGCGAATCAGGGAGGCTGGGGGGGCTGCCTGATGGGACCCCAGGACTCCATTTCTTCCCCTCCCACCCCTCCAAGCACTGTCCCCAAGCCTCAGCCCTTTTCTGCCAGGCTGGCCCATCCCACTAGGCTCCCTACAGTTCCTGCCCTTCCCCACCTCCCCACCCACTTCCAGACCACATCCATCTCCTGCCTGGCCAAACCCCTTTAATTAGGCTCCGCCAATCACCCATGAGGTCCTGCCCAGAGCAACTCCACCAGCCATCCAGGCCCCACCCAATTCACTAAGCCTGCCTCTCCCTCTGGCCACACCCACCACGCAGCCCCTCCCCCCTCACCAGCAGAAACAGAAGCTGAGGCAGCCCAGGTTGGCCACCAGCGCGTGGAGGCGGTGGTAGGAGCCCTGGGCAGCCTTGAAGTACATGTTGAGCTTGGTGAACTCGAGCTGCACGTCGCTGATGTCGTGCAGGAAGAACACCAGGATGCCCACGTTGTGGTACCTGGCAGGATGGGGGAGCGCTTACAATGGGGGCCCTTCACCCCCCCAACCTGTCCCTCTCCTAGCCACACCCTCTGCAGTGGTCTCACATCACAGCAGCCCTCTCTGCCTCAATGTCCCCAAGTGGGCCTCCTGGAAGTTCCTTCTCTGACACCTGTTCATCCCCCCTGACCTCTGACCCATGGTTTTCAAATCTATGTCCCCTGACAAGTCATCCTTTTGTTTATATATATTCATTTGCAAACAGAGAGAGAGAGAGAGAGAGAGAGAGAGAGAGTGAGAGAGAGAAAATGGGCACACCAGGTCCTCCAGCCACTGCAAATAAACTCCAATGCATGTGCCATTTTGCACCTGGCTTTACGTGGGTTCTGGGGAATGGAACCCGGGTCATTAGGCTTTGCAGGCAAATGCCTTAACCACTGAGCCATCTCTCTAGCCTTTCTTTGTGAGCACAATTACAATCCCAGTTTACCAGTTAGCTTCAGGCTTACGAAGCCAGGAAGGCCTGTTGTGGTACCCTTAGAACGCCATGGCTATCACTTAGGTCAAAGAGGCTGAATTCTCCTGATGTGGCCAGGTGTCTCTCACCACACCCCTATTCCCACTGTCCTCCTGTGGTCCCATGCTGTGACCAGGGCTTGACATGCCCTCCGGTGATGTCTAGCACCTTCTTCGCTTGTGTTCACTCGTGAAAACACCCCACCTCAAACTCAAGCACAACATTCTGGGATCGAAGCTCCTCCCTCTCTATTTAATGATTTTTTTTTTTTTTTTTTTTTTTTTTTTTTTTGGTTTTTCGAGGTAGGGTCTCGCTCTAGTCCAGGCTGACCTGGAATTCACTCTGTAGTCTCAGGGTGGCCTCGAACTCACGGCGATCCTCCTACCTCTGCCTCCCAAGTGCTGGGATTAAAGGCCTACGCCACCACACCCAGCCCGGCTGAGATCTGGCTCTTTTCAGCAACATCTTGCTGTGTTACAGACCCAGGGGGAGGGTGGCTGGGTGAGGGACTGGTCTCCTGGCCTTGTCCACCCCGTCCATCTAGACCCTTGTTCCTCCTCGGGCCTCCTCGCCTATCCTCCCCGACCCTGACTTACTCCACAGCTCCTCCCCAGGTCCCATCAGCCTCCATTCAGAAGCTGAGCTGGCCACAGGCCCTTTGAACATGCTGCGTGCCCGCCCACCCTACCTAAACTCACCGGAAGGCATATGAAGTGATAATGAGGAGGAGGGTGACCACATGGTGGACCAACATGACCACCGAGTCCTTGCGCCAGGCGTCCATGTACAGCGTGGCATAGATGGAGTGGCCGTAGAAGCTTCCCTGCAACAGGTAGGCCACCGCAATGTCCCGGGGCACTGTCATGCCCGACGTCCAGTCTGGGGAGAGAGGAGCCTCATGGTCAACTACGGGTAAGCTTCTGGTATGCCCCAGTGACCCCATATGTGCCCTCTGAGGGTCTCCTGTAGCCCAGGTTGGCTGGACTTGAACTCACTATACTGCTAAGGATGACCTTGAATTCCTGATCCTATTTCTACCTCCCAAGTGCTGGGATGACCACCACACTCAGGTTTTTGTCATATTTTCTTTTCAGAGACATAGAAGCTGGGCGTGGAGGCGCACGCCTTTAATGCCAGCACTCGGGAGGCAGAGGTAGGAGGATCACCGTGAGTTCGAGGTCACCCTGAGACTACAGAGTGAATTCCAGGTCAGCCTGGACTAGAGCGAGACCCTACCTGGAAAAACCAAAAAAACAACAAAAAAAAAAAAGAGACATAGAGAAAGAAAACCAGGGCCTCCAGCCACTGTAAACAAACTCCAGACACATGCGCCACTTTGTACATCTGGCTTTACTTGGTACTGGGGAATCGAACCCAGGTCACCAGGCTTTGCAAGCAAGTGTCTTTAACCACTGAGCCATGCCTCCAGCCTTCCCCCCAGCTTTGTATTTTGTTTATTTATTTATTTTTGGTTTTTCGAGGTAGGGTCTCACTCTAGCCCAGGCTGACCTGGAATTCACTGTGCAGTCTCAGGGTGGCCTTGAACTCACGGCGATCCTCCTACCTCTGCCTCCCGAGTGCTGGGATTAAAGGCGTACACCTCCACGACCGGCTGTTTTTTGTTTATTGATTTCAATGTTTTGGAGACAGGGTCTTGCTTTGTAGCCAGGCTGATCTAGAGTTTCCAGCAGTCCTCCCCAGGGCCCGGATGGCAGGCACACCCCTCCCTGCTTTTCTCCAATTCTCACACCCACCGAGTCCAACCCGTGGGCAGACAGGGACTCCTTTTAGAGCCCTGCACTCCAGCATGTCGGCTTCAAGTGTGCCTCTCCCTGCTGCCCTCTGACCTCCCCATGTTCTCTTGCCAGCTCCCTGTAAACCCCCAACTCCATGCAGCATGGGTCCCCACTCCGTACCCTGCCTCTCCCACCTCTCCTCAGGCCTTCCCACGGCCCTGCGCACATCTGGCAACTGTCCCCCTGCACCGCCCTGCTCCCCACTTTTGCCACCTCCTCTCCTTGACACCCTACCCAATGCAAGAGCCCTCAGTGCTCCCCACAAACAGACTGATGTGCTGGTGAGTGCCTAACGTCTCCTGGGAGGCTCTAGCTTGGTCTAGCCCTGTCTCTGGGTCCTGTCCATGCCTCTGCCTCTCACTCACCCCACCCTAGTCCAGGCACCTGTCCTCCTGCCAGCACCCTCTGGCTTCCCTCCATCGGTGGCCCTCAGCACCAGTGAACATGCCAGCCACTCCCTGTGAACAGGTGCACCCAAGAAAAC
>PVHP010022621.1:0-28240 GCA_004024765.1 Zapus hudsonius
CCAAAACACTAGCTGAGACAGCCAAAGAGGCCAAGGAGAAGGCGAAGGAGACAGCACTGGCAGCTACAGAGAAGGCCAAGGACCTCGCCAGCAAGGCGGCCACCAAACAGCAGCAGCAGCAACAGCAGTTTGTGTAGCCTGCCAGCCAGTGCAGCTAAACCCTCTCCCCTGCTCTCACTGTACTTTAATTATTAAAAATCAACTTCAGCCCTCTCTGCTGTCAGGGTGGTGGGCTGGGCAGGTGCCCTGTTCGGCATTTCAGTACACCAGGCTCTGTGTCCATGCTGAGCCTGGACTGCTTGTGCCCCCTTTGGGCATCTGACAGGTGCAGAGAGATGCAGTGATTTGCCCAAAGTCACAAGCAGTGAGCAGGTGAGGTGGCAATAAATGATAGACTGTAAGCTCCATGAGGGCAGGGTTCCTTGTTTTATTCTCTGATGTGTCCCAAGTTCCTGGAATATTTAGCATATAACAGGCATTCAATAAATACTTACTGGATTCGATAGCCCCCCCCCCAAAAAAAAGAAACTCAATTTTTGTTTCTGTCAAAAAGACTGGTCACAATACTCTTTAAAAATGTGACCACGACAAATTAGTTTTAAATACTAAATTATTCTCTCTCCTAATGGATAGAGATGTTAAACTTACAAATGCCAAGACCACAAGCTAAAATTTAGGCCAAATTAAAACAAGCTGTATTTATGTATACAAGAGCTAACTAGCAGCTGTCTCACCCAATTAACAGGACTTAAGAGACTAACAAAAAACAAAAAAAGAAAAGAAAAGAAAAAGTTGGGTTTCGCCTCCAAAAACCTTGAAGCATTTCTAATAAAAATTTTAATCAAACAGAAGTACAATTCAGCAGGACTTACAGAGGTAATATATTATAGTTAACTGTTAATCCTATGTGAGTCAAAGTAACTAAGATAACTTCTTCAAAACACAAGTAACTTTTAAGACATGCTTATCCATTATTTTGCAGCTGTATCGCCCTGGCTGTTTCTCAGGACAATGCTCTTCCCTGCTATAAATTATATCTTTATATTATCTTCAAGGACTTCTTTCAACTAGGTTCTCTGAGATTCTTCAGCTGTTAAAACAGGAAAAGTTTAGCTTCCTTGCAGTTAACTCTTTCAGCAGCCTTACTAATTTCAATTTTCTTCCTCCTCACAACTGCCCAAGGTGGCACATGCGCTGTCATTAAAGTTAAATGCCATATATATCTCTTTCTAATAACTGTTCATGTATGTCATCTGCTTTATCCTTACAGGTCAAATTCTATTCCTCTCAGTGGGGCTCTCCCTCTGCTGATCTCCACTGACCTCCTCCCCCGTACCACCCACCCTAATGCCTCAAACTGCTTCTTTTACAATCCCCTTCAAGCCCCATGCTGATTGCTGTTCTTATTAACATCACTCTTAGACATCCTGTCTCCATAACAAACTATTCTCCACCCAGGCTCTTTGATATCCAGTCCTTTAGCAAAACATGAACATCCCCTTTGTCTGTTTAATTCCAGACCCACTGATACCAGATGCCTCTCCAACGTTTCTCTTACAGCAACCACCTACATCGCATCAGGGCTCCAGCCTTCCTATGGTGTGGAGTACATTCCAGCCTGTGTGTCAATTACTCCACCTCCACATATTGCACTCCAGCTATGATTGTTCCACAGGTCTATCTCTATACAGAAAATGAAGCAGCATTCTGGCTCAGCCCTCACCAACAGAGGAAAACTTTCATCCCTCTACTGGTGTGCCATTATATAACTCTCCCTGTAGGAGTCTTGGGGATTCCAGGAGCTGCCCTCACCCAGACCCACCACCTCCCAGGAGACTTCAGAGATACCAACCCCTAGAAGCCTTGAGTCCCTCCAGAAACAATTGACTTTGCTTGCTGAAACAGTGCTCCGAAAACAGAGGACACTAAATCTCATCACTGCTGAACATGGGGGACATATATTGTTTTTATGTCAATGGCTCTTATATGTTCCCAATGCCCCCATCCCTTTGTTCTCCAACCCTTTAATTTCCTGGACCCCAACAATCCAGTAAACCCATTAAAGGCTGCCAGGAGGTTGGAAACAGGGAGGGAAATGGAGGTAACATCACAAGATTTTCTCATACATTGTATCTAATTCCTGACAATAAATATGTTAATAAAAACATGAGGAGACAGAAAACCCACAAATGGCCAGTGTGGTGGCACACATCTTTAATGCCAGCACTTGGAGACAGAAGTAAGAGGATTGGCATAAATTTGAGAAGAGCCTGAAACTACATAATTGAGTTCCTGGTCACCCTAGGCAATGGTGTAAACCTGCCTCAAAAAAATAAGGAAAGGAATGGAAAGGAATGGAAAGGAAAGGGCAAAGGAGGGGGAGAGGAGAAGGGAGGGGGAAGAGGGAGGGAAAAGGGGAGGGGAGAGAAAATGGAAGGGTTGCGGAAGGAGAGGAGAGGGGAGGGGGAGGGGAGTGGAATGTAGAGGAGAGGAGAGAAGAGGAGGGAGGAAGGTCATAAATAAAAAGATCTGAACAACTAAAAATCTAGTATTCATACAACATATACTTACTTTTAAAATGTCTAATATTCACCATTATAAGCTCCATGCTATGCCAAATGCAAGTAACACAATTTTAAAAAATGAAGCAAAGCCGAGAAATATAATGGCAGTCATATACATATGACATACAAATATAGGAAACTAGCACAGTATAAATAATTCATGTGCATAAAAGAATTGCCATGGGAAACTAGAGATTATACTGAACAAACACAAACAAAATAGTGTCACAGTATATGGGATGCATCCAAAATTGCATACATAAATACCCTAATATTTGAAGCTAAAGGTCTCATATCAAAAGCCTAGCTGGGTACAGTGGTACATGCCTAAAATCTGAGAACTCTGGAAGCTGATGCAGTAGGATTGCTACAGGGGTCATAGGTCAGAGGTAGGATGTGTGCAAAGTATGCACAATGCTTTGAATTCAAGCCCTAGTACTGATAAAATAACAAGATTATTTGAAGGGCAAATATACAAGACATTCAACATTTTAAGTTATTATTGAAATTTAAAATTAAAGTTAACTGAGGGATGGAAAGGTGGTTTAGTAATTAAGTTCTTTATCTGTAAAGCCTTATGACATGGGTTCAATACCCCCAGTATCCATGTAAAGCCAGATGCATAGAGTGGTACATTTATCTCAAGTTGGTTTTTGATGACTGGAGGCACTGGTGCACCCATTGTCTATATCTCTCTGCATGCAGATAAATAAAGGCATAAAAATAAAGTGAGCTTTCACCATAGAATTACTAGAACTGATAAACAAATGATATTTCCAGGTATGATGACACATGGTTTTAATCCCAGCATTCAAGAGACTCAAGGAGGAGAATCACTGTGAGTTCCAATTTAGCCTGGGGAAACAGGATGGTTTCAGATCAGCCTGGAAACACCAAAAAAATGGCATCACCATATATCATTATGAAGAAATTTGTAGTTAAATATTTCTACAAAATGATACAGCATATCTGAAAAGCTTATCAATTTCTTTTAAAATTAAGCATATATTTACTATATAAATAATAGGTCATACTCCTGAGCACTTATCCAAGAGAAATGAAAACTTATGTTCATATAACAAAATTACACTAAAGCTCATAGCAAATTTAAATTCAACTTCAGGAAACAGGAGATTACTCCAATAACCTTAAAAAGATTGTTGAATGAGACACATTGTATTAATATACAATGGAATACTATTCAAAAATGTGGGCAATTTTTTATTTGTTTGTTTTTGTCTTTGTTTTTCGAGGTAGGGTCTTGCTCTAGGCCAGGCTGACTTGGATTTCAGTATGTACGCTCAGGGTGGCCTTGAACTCATGGCAATCCTCCTACATCTGCCTCACAAATGCTGGGATTAAAGGTGTGCATACCACTCCAGGTTGGTTGTCAAACTTTAGTGCATTTTTCTAAGTAAAAGAAATCAGAAATAAGAGGCTATAATTTTTTTAATTTTAATATTATTAAAGGGTAAACTCTGGATCACCTCACTCCCTGAACTGGTGCTCTCCTTTCCCTGAAGGCTTTCCACCATGGGGTTGTGTGTATTCACTGTGAGGTCATGAAATTCTCATGATTTTTGCTTGTTTGTTTCATTTAAGTATGTAGTCAAATTTACAGTGATAAAAGCTTATTGGATAGAACTAGGGAATGACTACAGAAAATTAACCAGATTTGGGGGTTGATGGAATTTATATCATAACTATACCATCTAATTCATACACTAAAATGTAAAGATTATATCAAGAGGATAATTTTACAATGTGTGAAGTAAAAATTATAAAATGTGAAATTTTATTACCAAATTTATTATTTTGAGATTATGTCTCACTATATTGCCCACACTAAACTACTGAACTCAAATAATCCTCCCTATTCAGATTTGTATATGTCAGGACACAGATATGTACCATTATGCTTGGCTGAAGGATACCAACATAAAATTTTAAAAGGCTGGGAAATGTGCCAACTTGTGCAATAGTGACATGTCTGTTATGAGAGAAACCAAGAGTTTTCTTATTGGACTGGATGCCCACTCCACAAGAGGTAATACATGCCTCGTAATGAAATCCTAATCAAAACCGATGGCTGGGGAGGTCATAAGCCATAGGAGAGTAACAACTTCTGTTGTCTAGCTATATGCATATATTATGCCCACTAAACTGCCCTCTAAGCACTTTTTATGTTTATGCCACTTTTTGGTTAGAAAAGCTTCTTTTCAGAAGGTGATGATGACTGGGGTGACTCAAAAGTCACCATTGTGCTCATAAGTGACAGTGGACTGCTCAATACTAAGTAGGACAGTACTATTACACCAACCAAGGCCCAGAGACCATTATGGAAGAGATGGCAGGAAGAATTTATGAGCCAAAGGATGGGAGGACTGCTTACAATGCTGTCATCCAGACACAAAGTGGCCTTGATATTCATGACCTTAAAGTGGCTCACACAACTTACACAAGACCTTCATAATAGGAGGAAAAATTATAATATAAAAATAGAAGACTAATTGGAAAAAAGGGATTCAATGGAGGGTGGATTTGAAAGGAAGAGATTGGGGTAAGGGTGGGAATTATCACGTTTTATTATTTATATGGAGGGTATCAATACAAAGGTGTTTTGTTTTGTTTTTAGAAAAGCCTGGGGAATGCTAGAGAGATGGCTCAGCAGCTAAGGTGCTTGCATGCAGGGCCTGATAACCTGATTTCAGTTCCCCAGTACCCACATAAGGCCGGATGCACAATGGCTCATGCATCTGGAGTTCCTGTGCAGCATCTGGAGGCCCTGGAGGCCCATTCTCTCAATCTCTCTGTCTCTCTTCTCTGTCTGTCTGCTTTCACATAAATAAATAAATATATAAATAAAATATTAGTAAAGCCTGGGGAATATATGAACATTTTCAATGTTGGTTTACCAACTCATCATTATCATGTTTAACATCTTCATGTAACAGGCACACAGTCAAACAAATGCCATTAATCAGGGAATCAAATATCCAGGTCAAGGATTTAATACATGTAAGTATAGCATAATTCAAAGCTCTGTTTCCACATGGCATGCAATGTGTACATTATTTTTAATAATGCTTTAAATGTCTTACCTTGATCAAGCAGTTTCTTCATCCTTCCAATAACAATAGCAAATTTGTCAGTCAAAACTGGAGCTGGTACACTGTGAAATACAGCTTCACTCATCTCTGCTTTCTCTTTCCATACTTATGTTCCTCCTTCATTATGTTTCACAAACCACAAACCAAACTACAAGAATATTATAAAAACAATCCCTCTTCTACCATGCTCAGATAACATAAAAATTGTGAAACAATATCACATATAGCAAAAAAATCCATACATTGCAAATCAATGTTTTTAAAACCACTTAAACTACTGTTTTAAGATACCAATGAAAAATTTATGTAACAATTTCTCATACTTAGTTTGACCAATTTTCAGATAACACCTGAGAACTGCCATAGAACTGCACATATAAGTCAGAAAGTGTAGTTAGTAAAAGGTTGAATGAATGAAAAATGGGAAATTACTCATTATAGAAAACATATTCAAATGAGGGAGCATACATAGAATCCAGAACTCAATATAGTGCATTGGAAAAAATATTCCAACAGGTGGTAATGGCTTTTAAATATGGTCTGCAAAGCATATTCCTAGGGCATCCAGGGCTACATAGTATGACACCGTCTAGGAAGAAAGAAAGGAAAAAAAGGAGAGAGGGTGAAGGAGGGAGGGAGGAAGGAAGGAAAGAAGGAAGACCCAATTTAATAGTTTTTATAAATCAAATGAGACAGTTCAGGTATGTTTATCTCCATATGTATGCACTGTATGTATAGAAAAGTCAGTCAGTGCTAGAAATAAACAAAATCACACATACACACACACAAACACTCACACACACATGCAAATAATGACCAGAACTCGCTATAAATATTTGTAAGTATTCTTCCTACAAAATTGGTTTATTGACCATATCAGAACAAACACATGCATATACCATTTTACATTAACAAAACACACCAATGTTTAAGACATAGATGCTAATCAACAATGAATAAATCTATTTCTTTTTAAAGTGTATTTTCATCAGTTAATTTAATCATATATTCTTAATACCCCAAAATAATCCCATTAGATAAACAGCAGTATGATTGATAAACAGGTTAATAATTATTACTAATTACCATGACCAGCCATGATCACACATACATGTTTAAATTTATTTTATTCAACAAATAAATTTCTAAAAATGAAATAATTTCAGGCCAAAATGTGCTAATTTCCCAATGAGATATATCTTATATGATCTTTCTGAAAGTTTTTAAACACATCGGGAATTGAAATTCCCTGAACTTTCAACACATACACCTGCTAATCTGATAGGTGAAAAAAAGAAACTGCCTTCTCAGCATCTACTTTATATATTTCACACTGAATTTTATATACAAAGTTCATCATCTATAAAGATATAATTATATTTTCTTGGTTCTTGGCCATTCATAATGTTTTTGTTATGAATAATTCATTTATGCACTTTCTTACTTTTGTCTGTGATTTTTTCCAATTGACTTTGGCAAGTCTTTCATGAATACAAATACTAAATGTGATATATATATAAAATTTTAAGACAACACTTTTTTATTCTTCCTTTAAGTCATCTGATAGATGAATGAATGAGTTTAATTTTTTATCTATTTGCAAGCAGTGAGAGATAAAAGAGAGACAGACAGAATGGGTGCATCAGGGCCTCCAGCTGCTACAAACCCCAGATGCATATGCCATGTAGTGCACCGGGTTTTGTGTGGGTACTGGGGAACTAAACTTGGGTCTTTAGGCTTTGCAGACAAGCACTGACTCTCCTCTCCAGCCCAGATGAATGAACAAATTTTTATTTTTTAAAAATATTTTATTTATTCATTTTCAATCAGGGAGATACAGAGAGAGAGAGAGAGAGAGAGAGAGAGAGAGAGAGAGAGAGAGAGAGAGCGCCAGGGCCACCATCTTGTGGGTCTGGCTTATGTGAGACCTGGGGAATTGAACCCGGGGCCTTAGGCACTGGAGGCAAGTGCCTTAGCTGCTGAGCCATCTCTCCAGCCCGAACAAATTTTTAATACAAAGCTTAATTAAGGATGATATATATTCACTGTGTATATTATTATTGACTTCACTGTGGTTAATATAGACTGAATGTCAGCTTTGGCATGTAGTAATTCTTCCATGATCATAACTTCTAAGAAGATGTAAAAAACAGATTTAGTCACACCTCAAGGGTGAAGAAAATACAAAGGTGGATGAGGGACATTTTGATTTCAACTATGAAAAGAGAAACAAGATACTGGAAAGTAATTCCTTAGGAATTCTACAAATGAAATGTGAAATTGATTCAAATTTGAAAAATTATTTATCAGCTATTGTGGTGGTTTGAATGAAATGACCCCTCAGGTATTTTAGTATTTGATAGCCCGCTGGTGGTAATGTGAGAGGTGGATCCTTGGTGGAAGAGGCGTTTTCCTGGGAAAAGACTTTGGGGTTTATTAGACCATGAGTACTAGTTATTAGCTAGTGAGATCACTCTTGCTGCTTCCACCCTGCTGCTATGTAACAAGATGTGATTCTCATTTGTCTGACATACATTCTCCCCAATGATGAAATTTCTCCCTTGAAACTTTTTTGTCAACTTTGTATGGCTTTATATTACATAGGTCTGAAAAGAAACTGAAATGTTTTACATTTTATCAAAATCTGCTTGGGTTCACTGTGCTCAAATCCTTAGTTACATTGTTTATATTTAAAAGGTCTTTCTGGAAAACAGAGATTCTGTGTCTTGCCTGAATACTTTTTGGTATCTTATATCGAATTTGTAGTGTCCTATGCAAAAATCTGCACCCCCCAGTTTATCTATTTTTACTATCTATATTGTATCCATCCATAGGTTTTATTTTATTCTGTGCACATGTGTGTTTATATGTGAAGGCCAATAGTCAATGTTGGGTCTTTCTCAATAATTCTTTTTTTTCTCTCCCCATCAGCAGCTTGCATTTGGTGTTTTGTCCTTGAAATGTTTATATGTAACAGCTATAAAGAAAACTATCAGTCAATTTTTATATAGTGCTATATAATGTTGCTTAAATGATGATGGTATAGGTAGCCAAGTGAATTATTCTCAGCAAGGGGAAATAATGAATGAGCTAAAGTAGTTCTCATTAAAATAAAACTGAAAAACATTTCCCAGATTTTTTTTCGTCTTGACTTAAATCTGATGTTTTTTTCACCTATGTGTTAATTAACTAATGACAAGAAATGTATTTCACTATTTTCCCCAATTTTACCATGCTTTTGTGATTAATCTATATTCATTCTAATTTATTTTTCCACTGTAATTAACATAAAAATCAAAACTAGTTATTTAAAATATGGAATAATTATTTCTGTGTTAACTTTTAGAATAACCTAAGAATATAAACAAGACCAATTCATGTCAGTGGAGCTCATCTTATCTGTATCATAAAACAAATAAAAAGAATAACATATAACACTGCATAATAGGACTTCATAATTAATTACAACCTTAAATTTTCACATCCTGTTTTTTTTTTTTAGTTAAAGCAATTGTTGAAATTATTTGCTATACCAACTACTGGAACATAGACATGTTCAACATTAACCTTCACCTTAAACAAAAGCCACAAAGGCATGGTCTAATTACAGATGGTTAAGTCATCTGCATATGGAATGGATTGACTAATATCTCTTTTAGGGAGATCTAAGAGAGACAAAGAGAGAAGTCACCAGTAATGCTACCACACAAGAAGTCAAGAAATTATACTAAATGTAAATTTTTGACTAAGAACCACGGTTCAAATCTAGGTGTTCAGAATTCTCAAGCAGAGTCAGTCATTATAGTATCAACTGACACAGCAGCTACAGCCTTTCATCTTCACTAGTAAATATTTTTCTATATCCAAACACATATATTTCCCTGACACTCCCAAAATGGAAAGACAGCGATGATATGCTCCCTCATCTGCAAAGGTCAAGAAGAGTTGGAAAAGACAGAACCATGACCAAGTGAGAAACAAAGAGTATATAAATAGAACAGCCGTAGAAGGAAGATTACCAAGAGAAAACCTTTATTTGTTTTCCAAATTCTGACATTTTTATCTTGTTATGGTTATATCTATATCATAGGGGAAAACACTAAATTTTTTGTTTCTCTTTGCAACACTGTCAAAGTGGTAGATTGCTAACTAATTCAAATAACATTAGATGGCTATCAGAAGATATTTCTTACTTCTTCTTTTCTACTGAATTATATCATTCACAATCGCTCTTTCATGCACTTTCACAAATCACTTTAACAAATTTGAATATTGAATAAGATAATAGAAAGAAAAAAATCCCTATCAAGTAGGAGCTCATTATATTTATTTTGGGGAAAGAGGATAGAACACTATAGACAAAAAAACAAAATCTCACTAATATGTATATAAACAATACTTAGAAGCTAAAAGTTCAGAATCAAAGAAAATTGGATAAATATACACAGCTATTTACATTAAGGCATATTTATCAAAGCTACGTTATTTCAGGTCTCAATGGCATTCAACAGGTCTCACCCAAATATACCAACTAAACACAAATTCACTCAAATATTCTTCTACACTAAGATACAATGTGAGTATAGATGGGGATGTCATATAACATTACCATTGCAGACAATCATAATCATAAGTCAAAAATCCAGTTTCAGGTGAATCCATTACTCTCCAAAATGGGAATTAATTTACCAATAGGTTAAAAAAGTCCCAGAAAAATGTTAATTTTACTGAAAATACCTCATGAGAAACCAGAAAAAAAACAGTACAAGAAGACATATATCCCATTTATCTCATATCTTAATGTCCCTTTCAAAATAAACACTAATAATTTGGACATATGTTGGGATTTTTTTCTATAGTTTTTATCTCTTAAAATCTGTAAAAGGAGAAAGTATTTCTTCTCTACTGAACTTTAAAAACTTAAAGAAATGTTAAAGTTTCACAAACAATTTGTTTTAATCAGTTTCTCTTAGTCTCTTATTTTAAACACATATATTCCTCTGATCTGTCATAAATAGGAAAATATTTCTTCGGTAAAACTTGATTATCAATACTAAATGAGTGAACTGTATCACTAAAATGAAATAAAATATTTTTAGGAAATACTTATCATTCATACTGAATAAGGTAGGATGAGTATATATATATTATTTGTTGCTATCTTTGCCCTTTTGAAATAAATGTTCTTTAACCTCTATGTATGTAGATAGATGAATATAGTGTTATTTAAACAATGAATGCTCTTACTGAAGTCACACAAATAAGTTCATAGGTATCTATCCCTCTAAAGATTGAGTCATTGATCAGTGATGATATTCTACTATGTAATGTCTAATGAACAGCCTTCTCAAAGCGTCTCTACAATAGCAACTCTTAAAGGGAAAATTTAAAACGGAAGAGTATAAAATAATAGAGATTATGAATCCTCCCTTATAGACTAAATAGTATGTTAAAAGAGCATTATATACAATATATTACTTTTTTCCAAAGTGAAGAAGACTACCTACCACATATAAGTCTTCCTTCTTCAATAGACTGATACAATCTGAGAGATCATAGTAAAATACATACCAGTGGAAAATGCCATAAAAGCAGTAAACAAAACATGGGAGGCTTTCTTTCTATTAATCTTTAACAGCCAATAGGGATTTAAAAAAAAACCCCTTAACTTTCTATAAAAATGTCAAATAACAAATGCTTGACTTCTCAATAGCATGATTTATATTTGCATAATCTAGCTCAATTCAGTCTACAGAATTTATAATTTCTCTAGGGATGCCATAAACATTCACAAAGAACGCACTATCAATTGTTACCTCATATTGTGTATCCATAAAATTTATTATTGTGACTTGGGTTTAATCATCACAGTTCACTTACTTTTGCTTTAAACCAGTATTTTAAGAAATGGTAATTACATCTGAAATATCCTAGGCAATGATATGTAAAGCAAAGTTAAATGAATAGATAAATATCCATGTCAATAGGAGCTCATGATTCCTAGTCTATCAAACAAAATTGATTGGGTATGGAGACACATGCTTGTAATCCCAAGAGTTGGGAGGTAAAGGCTAGAGGAAGGTGGATCAGAGTTTAAAACCATATGGCAGGGCTGGAGAGATGGATCAGCGGATAAGGCACTTGCCTCCAGTGCTTAAGGCCCCGGGTTCATTTCCCCAGGTCCCACATAAGCCAGACCCACAAGGTGGTGGCCCTGGTGCTCTCTCTCTCTCTCTCTATCTCTATCTCTCTCTCTCTCTATCTCTCTCTCTCTCTCATCTCTCTGCTTGAAATTGAATAAATAAAATATTAAAAAAAAAACCATATGGCAAATTCTTGGCAAGTCGGGGCCTCAGGAGACTTTGCTAAAAATAAGACCATAAAAGAAGAGATAAACCAAAAAAAGAAAAGATAAAACGAAATTTGATAAATAAAATGTCAGAGGCATATAGAATATACTACAATATACTATGTGGAAGAAATCTAGACAAGTTGGACAGACAATTATTATAGACTCACTTCTAAGCCATTAAGTATGGAATCACAATGCATCACACATTTTTGGAGATTTGGTCAACACCATCTTCTGACTCAATGGAAAAGAACATCTTCCATACTCATACATTTTCCTTAACCTTAGTAATTTACTATGCTTTAGAACTATTATCTTAGATTTAGGCTAAATTTGCCTTACCTGCAACTTTTTAATTCAAATTCTATCTTCCATACATTCTATCTTTCTTGAATCCCTTCATTACTGGCACTATACTTTCTTTACTCTGTCTTCATTTGTTTATCATTAGGACTGTGACTATTTTTGTCATTTGACATCTTACCTACGACCATACTCAACAGTCTGATAAACACTTAACAAAAGCCAAGGTCTCTAGACAGTTTAACAATCATGCCTCAATGACACATTCTACAATCAATGCAAGGGCAAGTCAAGTGGGAACTCAAATGATGAATTACAAAAGTACACAAAGGACTGATTTCTCAACATTTACATTATAGGGCATTTATGTCACAATCTTGAGCAAATAAATTCTTTGGTGTTACAAAGATGTTTAGTGATATGTGAGTATAAACAAAGTGGAATGCTAAAAAAATCACAAATTGTACAATTCAGACACATCTTCACTATCTTCATACACTGCATCAGTCAAGCAATTCACAAGGCTAGGAGCATCTGTCTGTGCTGGGCTAATACTAATAAAATCATTATAAGACAAATCCTTTAATTTCACCTTCACAATATTGTAAGCACTTCATCTCCTCCCTACAAAGAACTCTGACCTAAAACTGATACTTTACACATTGCATTCTCAGGTGTATCTTCCATAGCCATACAATAGCCAATATTTTTCAGATTAGCTTTAGAATCTTACTGTTTTTAATTCATAGTCAAGGACACACATTTTCTTGGTTTTCAACTAGTAAGTATACACTCCAGAATGGATCCTCACATGATACAATGAATATAAATAGAAATAATGTTTGTAGAAATACAAATGACAAATGTACATAGATTACATTCTCAATACCTACATGCTATAGCATTTATGTCACAGTCTTGTTTAAATATGTCTCTATTTTCAGATATGCTGTCACCACAAACTGATTATTCAAAACTATTATCCTTAACTCTAAACTACCCTGAACCCAGCTTTCTATTTTTACCTTATAAAAAGAAGAAATAACTGATGGGTTTATTATTAATCTGAAACTGTCAAATCTCTCAATTCTCTCACCTTTCCTGCCCCCTCTCTCTGGTGGAAACTAAGAAAACCATTCTTTCCCAGTATACAGTTTAATAATGTATGTTGTCACCATTTGCTCAAGTTTTGTTTTTGTTATTTGTTATTTCTTAAAATAGGATTTTAGAATATAACCCTGAATAGTCTAACCAAACTCACCATACTTCTATGTCTAGCCTAAAACCGGTAAGTACTGTTTAATTATCTCCTAATCACCTGGTAATATTAAGTGATTTATCAGGTAATACTAGTAATACTTTCCAAATATATACCAAATTTCAGAACTTCTCACTTTTATCTATATCAACAAAATAATTATAATATACAATTATGAAATTACTGTGACATTACCTTCCTTAATTCCATTTTTGCTATCTTACCAGTCTTTAAACATAGACATCATCAAGTCATCTCCATCTTACATGGTTAAACATATGAAAATGTATCAAAACTGGGCCAAGGTGTGATAGTGAACACCTATAACCCCAGAACTCAGAAGAATGACACAGGAAGATTCATCACAAGATCTAGGCCAGCCTGGGGTATATAAGGCAACTCAGTATTCACTGGGCAATTCTTAAGGGAAGTCTCTGTGATACATAGTCATAATTATTATGTGGAATATAACTGTTTTTCTTTCTGTGCACTTTGTAAATTCATAGTTTGCTAATTGGAAAGTACATAGCCTTTATCTCCAGGGAAAAGGTTATGGATTCTATTGAGATTTGAACACCCCTGTGAAACTACTCTAGATATTTCTATAAGTACTATAAGTGCTATAAGTAATGCTGTGATCTATCTTCTTTCCTTCCCTCCCTTTCCCTCTCACCTATCTATTCTTTCTTGAGACAGGTAGCATGTGTCCCTAGCTAGCCACAAACTCACTATGCTACAGAGGATACCAATGATTTTTTAATCTTCCTGCCTCCACC
Source organism: Zapus hudsonius (assembly GCA_004024765.1). Taxonomy (NCBI): domain Eukaryota; kingdom Metazoa; phylum Chordata; class Mammalia; order Rodentia; family Dipodidae; genus Zapus; species Zapus hudsonius. Next base: position 14,364 of record PVHP010022621.1, read on the forward strand.
TCCCAAGTATTGGGATTATAGACATGCACTCCCCACACCCTATTTACCAGCTTTCTTTTTTCCTGAAGCTTCCTTTGTGTCAAGGGAATTTGAAGAATTTTGCTGGATTGAGACTGAATTTAGGATTTCTGTATTATTTCCCTTTGATGCTAAAAACCGGATAAAGGACCTCAAGAAAAAATATTCATCAAGCATTCTATCACTGAAGTATAGCTTTAGACCTTGAGACTGCCTTTATGATTTGTTAATAAAATCATCTTAAAGCTGGGTATGGTGGCGCACTCCTTTAATCCCAGCACCCAGGAGGCAGAGGTAGGAGGATCACCATGAGTTTGAGGCCACCCTGAGACTACATAGTGAATTACAGGTCAGCCTGGGGTAGAGTGAGACCCTACCTCGAAAAAACAAACAACAACAAAAAACTAAAATAAAATAAAATCATCTTAAATATTATAATATCAGTGGTCTCACTGGAGAAAAGGATTTGTTTTAGTCAGGCATATATTAAATTTTCCAGACTTCCTTTATCATATCGTTATGAAAGGACGTTTTTATTAAACCAGTAATTGATTTCCATAAGTTCCTACTAATGCAGAATTTTTGGGTTCAGGAGATTGTAAATCCTAACATTTGGGTCCTTATTCTGTTTTTAACAAAGAATTGATAAAATGGATCTGAGAAGGATAAATTATGAATGATTGAGTTTATTTAAGGGAGAAAACATAATTTAATTTAATTTAAGGTTTAATTTAAGGGAAATTGATATCTAGAAAAAGACTGGGCTAGTTTAACACACCTGTGGAAGATTGGACATAGAAACCTGAACCCTCAAATCATGATACAGATAGAAGGCAAGAAAAAAAAATACCCAAGCCAAAGTAAGTATTCCCACCTTACCCCGCACCCCCTTTCCAGCCTGGTGGGTTAAAGCCGGGTTGGGAAGGAGGGTCACACAGGTCACAGGGCAGTAGGAAGAGGGGAGAGGTTTGGTCATGTGAGGAACATCCATTATGGGTTTCAGGCATCCCATTCAGGTGAGTTTCATCATAAGACTCAGATGTGCATGCAGAGAGAGAACTGAAAGGATTGAACTCAAGAGGCTGACACAAGAGGGGCCAATATCTGATTGGTTTATGGAATCAGGAGCCAAGATCTGATTGGTTCATGGGCTTAAAGAACTAATGCAGAGAGGATGAGCTGAAGAAGCAGGAATATCCTGCTAGGCCTGTTAGTAGTAACCTTCTTCAAAAAATGGGATCATCTCCATGTTCAAATTTTGGGTGTCTGTCCCCAACTACCTACCTAAAAGGAGCTAGCTTTCCCCCATTTCTTCTTCACTGCCATCTTCAATAGGGTTTATTTTATAATGACATGTCTTTATTCCTAGTTCATCAATTTATTTGTATATTCATTCATTCAACTAGAACTTCATTTGTATCTAGTCAGTAATTTTGGTTCTTAAAAGCTAAGGCATTTAAGAAAGACAATGTTTTTGAAGGACATCAATAACACAAAGATGAAAGAACTGCTGCTAATTAAATAACAGTAAGATGTGTCTGCAGAACAGAATCTTATGTAAGAGAAGCACTATAAGGAAAAATTCTAGAAGAGCTGGTGATGTGTGACCACGCACCATATTTTATGCTATATCTTTATACCTATGAGACACTGAGTAATTATGCATTTTAAACCAGGTTAATGTAGGAGCATACCCAAGCTTTCAGAAAGCATGTGTTGAAATAGCTAATGTTAATGAGAAAAATATCTGCAACTAATACATATTTCAAAAAATAACTGCAGTATGTATGAGCAAAAACAGGAAGAGTGAAAAGGGAGGGAAGGAAAAAAGGAGGGGAAAGAAGGGTGGGAAAAATACACTGAAAAAGTCAGGCATAATGAAGATGAAGATTTTCTATGCCTCTTACAATAATAAATCTAAAATTAGGCTGGAGAGATGGCTCAGGGGCTAAGGCACTTGGTTCCAGTGCCTGAGGCCCCCGGTTCAATTCCCCAGGACCCACATAAGCCAGACCCACAAGGTGGTGGCCCTGGTGCATTCTCTCTCTCTCTCTCTCTCTCTCTCTCTCTCTCTCTGCTTGAAATGAATAAATAAAATATTTTAAAAAATAAAAAATAAAAAAATAAATCTAAAATTATATCAGAGACAAAAAGTTAAAGAAAGAATGTACTATTACAAGTATATTTAGAGAGCTTATGAATAAGTGATAAATTTGAATTTATTTAAAGGTTACTAGCTCTGAAATTATCAATTCTTTAGATTAGAGAATTATTAATTTTTGTTTATCATTTTTATTAAGAATCATTCACAACTTTTTTCTTATAATCAATGGCCATATAATATTTAAAATTAGGCTTAATATTTCAAAATACTATTTCACCTATTAGATTGGCTAAACTGTAAAGACTACTGATACCCATCACATATACATTTGGATGAAAATTAGCACTATCTTATGCCAACATACCCAGAAATATATTACAAATATATATATATATATATATATATATATATATATATATATATATATATATATATATACATCCATATTCCAAATGAATTTGAATAATTGTGGCATATGTAGGAGAAACACAAATTTTTTAAAAAGTTAATTCATATCACTGAAAAGGTGCAAATGCATTAACCCATTATCATGTGTATTTTATACCTAATACAGAGTTTATAGGTAAACTGTTTTGATTTGGAAATACTTCTGTGATGTATTCAATAAAATAGAAAGTTATAAAATACTACTTATCAGAGTGATCACACATATATAAATTCCACAGATTATTCATGTAAATTTATAGAAGTTATTGATCATATATACATAATAAATGGTTAACTCTTGTTACTGCTGGACAATAAGAATGGAAAATGGAGAATGAAAGACCACTGACTTAATCATTTAACACTTCATTCATAGTTGGTGGCCATGCTTCATTATACTACAAAGACTAGGTGTACAAATGGTTAAAAAATGATACTTTAAGAGTATGAATCCCAAAATCATAAAATGAATTTTTCCCATATAGAACTTCAACTTCTATTATGTGAAGGATTCAGAAAAGTTACATAGCAACAAAACACATTATTTCTGTTCCTTCTACTTTCTATATTTATCTATTTTCCTCAGCATAAAACAAACCCATGTGTTAAGGTATGGATTAGCAATCTATAGTCAACAGTTCAATGGTAAGCCTGATAAAATTTTTGCAAGTAAGCATAAGAGAACACAGCATGTGAATTGGTGGTGGCTGCTGTGGTACTATGATGGCAGTTTCAGTTTGCTAATCTCTATCATAAAGTGACAAACTGTATATTATCTTCAGATTTATGCATTATCAAGGTATCTGATTAAAATACTGATTTTATGTCAGGACCATTCTAAATGTAGAAAATGTTAACACAAAGAAATAATCTGAGTTATATTAACTTTGTATTTCAAGGACAAAAGGGACAATAGTATTGCAGGTAAAATACATTGGTATTATGGAAAAAATGCAGGCCATACTTCAGAACATAGCTGACATATATGAAAACTACAATGAGAAAGGAAACCTGAGTTGCAATACATATTGAGATTTTTAAACCACTAAATCTTCTGTTGGAAAAGGCTAAATAGTTTCAAAGCAAAGAACTACTATATACACTTCATATCCTTTCAATTGCTTTTATTGCTAACACTAGCATAGAGATGTAATATTAGTATATACCCCTTATAAAAACTAATCTATGAAAACAGCTTAGGCAATGAAATTAATAGTCCATGGTAAACAGTACAGCTTATGATCTAGGAATAGGCAATTAAAACACTGCTATATGTCAACCTCACTTAGGTTAAGCAGAAACAAGTGAGAAACAGCATTATGTGGGATAAACAGAAGACTCTTTGATGCACTAAATTTTCACTACAACCTCAAATTCCAAGACCTCAGATTCTCCAACATGACATCACCATGTCAACATGAGGATCTGGTCCTTTACATGTTTTCTGAGGCTTGGGAATTAGAGATGACACAAACTAGCCAATCTCACATCACTGCCAAGAATGAGACCCTCCAATGGTTAACAAAAAGGGTAATTAGAGGGTCTGGCCTAGATAACACATGTGTACAAGACAATATTATTTAAAACCTGACATAAAACTGAGCTTCTGATTCAAGTGACAAGGAAAGTAATAAGTAGAAACAAAACAGATAGACAGGGAGCTCAATTAGTGAGAAAGCCTTGCTATCATCTACATTTCAATAAAAGTGTTTATCGGGTTATATTATCATTACCACACATGAAACTCTCCCATTCACAAAGAAATATATAAATAAAATACAATGGATGATGTAAAACAGTAGAGGGAAATACAGGGTAAACAAAAAGAAGGGAGTACGAAACATTCCAGGCAATTACTTGCCAAAAGCAGGTCACTTCTACACCTAGGAAATCTTCTACAAAAGTTGTGAGATCCAAAAGTTGTAAGATCCAAAAAAAAGAATAAAAAATATTTGGGTGATGCTCTGGATGGAACCACTGCAGAAGATGTTTCTGATGCAATTGTCAAGAGAGCTACCCTTGGGAGAGTAGGGAAGAGACTGCAAATGGAAATAAGTAGCAGTTATCACATAGCCATAATTGTGACAAACAGAAATTATCTTCAGGTATCTACTGTTATTCCATAAAAAACAATTCACAAATCTAAAGCCAAGTAATTACCAACTAAGTAATACCAACTATGAAAATAATGAAGCTCATGTTCCTTCTATTTTTTGTGATTTTAGTAGAAATTTTCTGTCACACTTTTTTCATGCCACTTGACCACTTATTTATTTTTTTTAGCATTTCTTATGTAACATAAGTGCTAATTTGTAGATTTGTTCAGTGATTAAAATATACTGTATATCCTATAACATTTGATGGAAATATTGTGCAAAAAAACCCAGTCATGATCAAAACATCTACATATCAAGCCACGAGTGATGGCACATGCCTGTAACCCGAATGCTTGAGAGGTTAAAGTAAGAAATTTCTGTTGCAGGCCACCCTGGCTAAATAGTGAGATCCTTGTCACACACACACACACACACACACACACACACACACACACACACACACTCTCACACTCACACACACACACACACCTACTTATCTATTTGTTCTGCTTTCCTAGAAGCTTTTTGGAAATTTTTGACAGCACTTGTATATCAATTTTCAATTTCATTAAATGTTTTCAATAACTATAAGATGTTATTAAAATAGAACATAAAAATAATATAGGCTACAATATAGTTTATAAAAAAGAAATTTAATTTGGAACAACTCAGATAGTAATCCCATTTATAATCAGCATTGTCAAAATATTATTTTTAAAATTTATGCTTCAATGGTCTTACCTGTATGAAAGGTGTATTTGGTATTTACTTGCGAAAGCAGCCTATGAAAGAAAAAAATAGTAATATATACAAATACTGAAAGAAACTTCATTCACTCATCAAATGAAAATATGTTGAGACCTTACTTTCATCTGCCCAAGTAGTACAATATTCCTCAGTACCTGTACACTCACCTTACCTATCTAATAATATTAATGTCAGAAATCATGCACCTATAACTTCAACCTTCAATTGTCATTACCACCCAAGTTATTTACAGAAAATTCTACTTCCTATGTTCTTTGCTCTGATATCTTTTTAATGAGCCTTTATTTTTTTCCCTTACACACTAACTTACTGAGTATACAGAAAAATGATTATAGTGCCTATACAGATAACATCACCTTTGTTGCTGTTGAGAGGATGGGATTTCACTATTGCCAGGCTGGCCTTAAATATTCGATCCCTCTGTGTGATCTTCCTAAGCAGGTGGTACCACAATCATGCAACTCTATTCCTGGCTTAGATAAAAATCACATTTTATAATTAAACAGAAGATAATGAATAAAATATATGTAACAGTTATGTAAATACTGAATAAATATTTATGAGTATCTTATCTTTACTTCATCTACCTGAAAAATCACTGCTCAATCTGACATTCTCATATATTATATACAATTCATATGTGATATAATAGATTCAATATCATACTGAACAGAATAGTACAGAATAATTTCAGACCTTTATAAACATTTTTAAAGAATAAAATCCATCCTCTTCCGTGGGACAGAAAGTGTCAGTTAAAACAGGTGGATCTCTCCAGCAAACCGCTCCTCTTTTCTACAGAGACCTGCCATCTTCTCATCTTCTCTGGTAACATATTAAAAATATCATTCACCTTGATTACATCTCAAGGGTACAGAGATGGTTTAACAATCAGAAATGAATAAAATGAATAAATCAAATAAACACACTTAAGGACAGAAATCACATGGTCATATCAATGGAAGAAGAAAAGGCTTTAAATATCCCTTGATGACAAAAACTTTGGAGAGACTACGGATGAAGAGAACATTTTTCAACATAATACAGAACATATATGATACACAAGACTCATAAAGGTTATGAGAAGAGAAAGTCTACTAGATGTCATACCACACCCTCCAGGGCTTAGCAAACACTGCAGAGGAGGTGGTAGAAAGAATATGAGAGCTGCTCTTAATGCTAGCAGAGAAGCTTTTCTATGAAGAAAACAGTAGACACTTTAGAGACTTACAACTCATCAAAGCCAAAATAAGAGGCCATCAATAGCTCAACACGAAATGAGAAATCTCAGTCATACCCTATAAGACTCAAGAAACATTAAAGAGGGAACAGAAATAATGTAAGAAAAACAGGGTATGAAGGATTACTTTGAGGGACTTTCATATGGATATGAACGGACTGGTGCAATTATGACCTAGAAGTGATCATCATTTACCCTCACAAAAGTGACATCAACACTTAGACATAAAGAGGGTGGAGGACAAAAAATTGAGAAATAAAAAGAGAGGGACTACTTGGAAAGAGGAGGGTGCTCAATAAAAGTAGGATGGAGAGGGGGACAAAAGTGAATATTGGGACGGGAATATAATCAAATTACAGCGTATATACATTTATATGTATGTATATATATGTATATATGCTGTAATATGATTACATTCAAATTTGATTATATATAATTACAGCATATATATGCACAAATGAACAAGCACACTGATATGGATTAATATGTAAATGACAAGCTATGAAGTATCTAAAACCTTTTAAATATTATTTCTGAAAGACTTGTAATGGAATCTAGGCTAGTCTCAAGGTAACAATAGTCCTGGCTCATTCTTGAGATTTCAGGTATAGAAAGCCATACCAGCATATATTCTTCTTGAAGTAACACACTTCAGTAAAAACCATGGAAAACATTTTAAAATTTTGATGAAACATGAGCAGGTTATACAAAATATTGAAATCTGCTCACCTATTAGCCTCCATAAAGTACCAAAATTTTACTTTAATTTTTCATGACAGTGTCTCATTCTGTAGTCCAAGGTGGTCTTAACCTCTTAGCAATCCACTGATCTCAGCCTCATGAGATTACTGTGATTAGAGGCATGAGCCATGGCATCCAGCTTCATATTACTAAAATATATAAAAAAATCTTAATTAGCAAATACTAGTTTATAAAATTACTACTTTTTTGTATTTTTTTTGAGGTAGGGTCTCACTCTAGCCCAGGATGACCTGAAATTCACTATGTAGTCTCAGGGTGGCTTCAAATTTATGGCAATCCTCCTACCTTTGCTGTGATTAAAGGCGTGTGCCGCCATGCCTGTCTTGGATTTTTATTTTATTTTATTTTGGTTATTTATGATCAAAGCACTCTGGTTAGCCAATGAAAAAATATTTTCATCCATCAACTATCAATGTTTCCCTTTAACTTTACCTGTGATTTACAGTATCTATTTTCATACAGAATGACTTTCTATACCTTCCCTTTTGAATAGACCTATGTATCAATACATTTATGAAACATCTCTTAACAACTGATCATGTAGCTATCATACTCATAACAATTTTGTATAACTATATACATTGATCCCTAAATATATCTATTATACTTAAACCATCAATTCAAAACATCACTCTTTTCTTTGTGTCAACAGGGTCTATATAGCCCAAGCTAGCCTTGAATTCAAGAACCTTTTGTCTCATCCCAACTGCTGGGAATGAAAGCATGCAATGTCACAGACTGAAATCTTCCCTGACCAAAAGGCTGGCTAAAGCTCAATACAGATAAAAGACCCCAAACTTTAGCATAACTAACCTTGCCCAACCTCGAAATCCAATCACCCCAGATACAAGACTAATCTTAAACTTTTCACTTTAAAATCATCACTTATAAGCGAATGTATTCTAATGTATTCTCTACAATAATAATGAACTAGAATATCATGGAATATGTACACATTCCCATAATTAAAATATAATTTATAACATAGCACAAAAGACTTTCATTTAAAATATTATGTTATTGTGCTGCTGAAGAATGATCACTAAACAATAGTGGCTGACTCAAAGCAAAATATATGAATAGAAATGGCAACGTTAAAGCTTATATGAAAATGAATATCACGATGCAGAGACAGCTTGAGTTCTGGCTGCTCATTTGTTCTCACTGGTGTGGATGTATGATGAAGTGAGCCAGTTTCCTCCAATATGAAGCTTCCCCTGTAATCTGTAAGCCAGAAATAAACCCTTTCGTCCTCTATTTTTTTTTCTGATTGGGTGTTTGTCCCAGCAAAGAGAAGACCATCTTATACTCTGCAACCAAATGAGCTCATGTGTCTCTCATGAGACACAGAAATATCTCTATCATACTACCTGAGCCTCAGGGTCTATGGTGGAAGAGGTGGCTGAAAGTTTGTAAGAACCAAAGAAAGGGTAGAACTTCTTACAATTCAATCTTTCAGACACAAAATGTCCTAGACACTCATGACTTCTCAGTGCCTGATAATACATACACAATATGGGAGGAAAAGATGATGACACTGAAACAGAGACTAACTGAGAGGGGGAACAGACATGAAGAGGGTAGGGAGGGAGAGAATCATAATGGTTTATGGTGTATAATTATGGAAGTGATCAATAAATTTTTTAGTATCTCTCATTTTTTTTCTATATGTTGAGTCAGGCAGTGATGTATTGGCATCCACAATAACTACAAAATTTATAGCATGAACTAAATGCTTAATATTTAGAAAGGCTGAATCAGTGAATAAGTATAAAAATGAATTATCCAGTCCCCTTCAAAAATCATATGTAACCCTAATGAAACTGAAGGGATAAGAGATGCAAACTATATAGAACATATCAATCATATAATATACCAAATAGATATATAAGCAATGGAGAAGAAACTGATGGAATCTGATATGTTATGTATGTGAATAGACTATAAGATCTTGCTAGAAAGCATTATGTAAACACAAGACAAGAAAATTAAGATTTTATCTTCCATATTTTGAAAAAGGAAGTATCTATGTCTGAAGACTTCTTATCACTATCATACCCTGGAGGTAAGAAGAGTCCCTGGGAGAATGTCACTTCTATTATTGAATATGATTTACATGTTTTGATTAATTTGGCTATAAAATGCTGAAGGAAAATACACTTCTGGTTTGATATAGTTTCATCGCTTCAGGAGGTATGTTGCCGTCAGCTTTCTAGTTGCTGCACAGTTAGAACCCAAACAAAAGCGGCTTGTAGAGGAATGGGTTTATTTGGCTTACGGATTCAAGGGGAGACTCCATCCTGGCAGGGAAAACGATGGCATGAGCAGAGGGCTGGACATCACCTCTGCCACAGCACTGCAAACAGCGGCAGGAAGGTTTGCCAAACACTGGCAAGGGGACGCTGGCTTATAACCCCCATAAACCCGCCCCCAACAACACAGCTTCATCTAGGTTGTAAAACCCAAACTGCCATCAGCTGAGGATTGATCTATCAGAACACATTCATTTGTTTGTGGGAGACACCTGGATCAAACCATGACAGGGTAGTAGAAAGTAAAAAAAAACCTTCTGAGAACTGTTGAAGGCTGATACTTACAAATGAAATAATTTGAACTATGGCGAATCCCCACATAATTCAGTCATGTGTTGCTAAAATAGCACAGCATTTAAATACTGAAACAATATACTGATATTTAAACCATTTCTAGGCAAAGAACTTGGAACAGGTATTAAGTCTGGATAGCTTCATTATAATTGTCTGTGCATTGCATCTGTGTCTGTGATGAAGAAGAGATGTACATTATTTAGAGTTTGTCACGGAAGGACTTTTTCAAATGAATCATCCTTAGGATGGAAAAGTCTTTGTTGGGTTCTTGAAGCACACATGTCATTAGCTTAACTGTCACTTAGCTCATGATTATAACTTCTACATGCCAGTCATTTATGCAATACTGGTAAATAGGTGGTAAAATAAATATGTAAAGTGTGCTCATACATTAGGGTTCATGGACAAACACAGTATTTGATTCTCGCCAATAAAATGAAATAGTTATCGTCTGATACTAAATAAAATGAGCACCAAAGACCACTGTGAATACCTCCAGATTCTTAGCTGTTCCACACTCCACACTAGAATCAGTAACTTCTAATCTCTACTCTCTAGAAAATGTTAGCATAGTCTGTGAAATTGTGAACACTGATGGAGGTTGCAAATGTGATAAATCCTGTTTAAAATGAGCCCAAGAATTTTGACACCAGACAGGTAATTAAGCCTCAATGAGATCTCACTTGCTTCATCAAATGACTCTCCTAAATATACAACAGTGGCAACTGAAGTGCCTCACGCAATTAGCCAATTCTTCCCAAACTTTGAACTGCCAAACAGCTACTTACACTGGCCTACAAGTATAGATACAAGGAAAAGGCTAAACTGTTATGTCTGTATATGACATGGAAACCAAACAGTAGGTTGTCTCTTGCTTGTCCTATGTCACAAGTAAGGGTTCTTTATTGTAAAATCAAGACTAGGATCCATAATGCCATCATGGCAATCACACAAGTTAACTCAAGAACAAGTTGGTGCCATTAAACTGACAGAGGCTATCAGAATCAATCACAGTGTCAAGGAAGATAAGATCTACTATCACTGAGGAGATAGCCTTCTGGGTTCAAAATTGATGGGTCAAATTCTTACACTAGAGAAAGGAAAGGGCAGTAGAAGCTGCTGTCCATGAGGCAGAGTGACAAAGTATGAATATAAGAAAAAAATAGCCAGTGGTGGTGCACTTCTTTAATCCCATCAATCTGGAGGCAGAGATGAGAAGATTGTATTGTTTTGGGGGCCTTGGTGGTTACCAATACTCCCAAAAGATAAGCACAGTTCTGAGACCATCAAAGCTTGGTATGGAGGACGGGAGGAAAAAAAAAAGAGGGACAACTTTGAAAGAAGAGGGTTCTCAGGAGAAGCAGGAAAGGGGAGAGGACAGGAGAGGATAATGGGAGGGCAACATGATCAAATTATCTTATGTTCATACGTTCAATATTTGAATAAATATAAATTGAATACAGCTCTTGCAGTCATGGTCAATTGTCTTTCAGGCTTATCCCAACATAAACCATAGGAAACACAAGAGTCATGAGTTTAACTGACCCCAATTCTTCATTTTCCTGGAGGTCTTCAATTTTCATAAACACAGCAAAAACCACCTCAATTACATCATCTTTCTTTCTGCCCCTGTATTTCCTTTTTATAAACTGTACTTTTGGTAGTACTGCATAATATTTTTAAAAAATTGACATGCTTTTATCTTGTATTTTTCTCCATACATATAATTTTGTGAGTTTGTTTTTATTAAAGGAAAAATGATTTTATTTTTGGACCCTTTCCCCCATTTTCTTTCTAAACTTTTTATTTGATATTTTAATATTTAATGTTATTATTAAAAGATATTAAACATTAAAACCAATGTTGATTTAATATTAAATATTTAATGATTATTTATTTGTAAGCAGAGAGGGAGAAAGAAAATACAGAACAAGTGAATGTGCACACCAGGGACTCATGCCACTGCAAATGAAGTAGCTGTATGCTGCACTTTGTGCATCTGTTTTTCTGTGCGTAATGGTAAATTGAACCCAGGCCATCAGGCTTTCCAAGCAAGTCCTTCAACTAATGACTAATCTATCCAGACCAAAGATTTTAATATTAAATTTTATATTATTTTTAAAGTTTTTACAATTACATTTTTAATGAAATTTTCAGGATTTTCTAATATTTGAAAGAGTTTTCATTTCTTTTCTGTGTATGTGTATGATGCATGCATGTGTGAGTCTGGACATGCATGTGCCAGTGCCCATATGAAGGTAAGAGAGCAACTTTTGTGTTGGTTCTTGCCTGGCCACCTCATTTGAGGTAGGATTTCATTCTCTGAATTCTCATTCTGTAACTGTTATTTAATCCTGGGAAATTCTTCTGTTTCTGCCTCCCATCATTGCTGTAAATTAGCTGAGCTTATAGAAGTTTGCTTTCTTCTCTCTGAGTGGTAATTTAATAAAGAGCCCACAAAATAGGTCAAATCTAAGAAGACTCAAAAAAAAATCAGAAAAGCTATCCTAAACAAAGAGAGTTTGGCAACAGGGTAACATAACTTCTGCAAAATATCATAATTCTTCAATAATGAATTAAAACATACTACAATAATTAAAACCACAGGTGAAAATATAAAAAAAACTTGTCTAGCAAAAAATAATCAATGAAATAACCTCAAAGATGATACAAATAATCAGATGAAAAGGGTAAGGTACTAATAGAGAAAAAGTATATAAAATGAGTAAGAAAATAAGCAATGATTGAAAAAGTCAAGAAAATGGAAGAGGAAATAGATACGAAGGAATTTTACTCAGCTGAAAGGAAAAATGAAATATCAAAATTTAGGAAAAATGGTCTGACCTCGAGCAGGTCTTACTAAGTGATCACTCAAAAGAGCAGAGAATAGAACGTTGTATATTCTCCCTCATATGTGGTACTTAACCAGGATAACCATTTTCTTTATGCAGACTAGTAGAAAGAAGTGTGACGTTATGAATGAGGGGTAAGGGATGGGGGAGGGGAATGGCTTAAGCATGAGGGTAAACCATGTTAGGTTCAAAAACACAAAATCCTTACGAGCATACTGTAACCTATTGAGAAAGTAGTGAGCGTCGACTGGCAAGAGGGGCCATGAGTAGTAGGGGATAGAGTTTAAGCCTGTGAATAATTAGACCAGCCTGACAACCCCTGGTTCCAACCACTGGTTCCTTCCCTCACTGAGCTGTTGACCAAAGCGACTCATGAGAATCCAACAACAAGACAGAATTCTGTCAAAGCTCTTGAGTGCCCTCCCCAGGCCTGAGGCAAAACCCTGTTACTGAAGAAACAACAGACAGCCATCGACCAGCATTGAGAAACCCTTCAACGTCCGGAATGGTATCCAGCCCCCAGAAGGCAGTTAGTGTAGTGCTGGAAGGCACTGCACAGGCTGCCAGGGGAAAATGATCAACAACAGCTGGAGTAAAGAGAGACCACTGACAGGAAACACAATCGGTGGTTATGAGTAGGCTGACCACAACTCTTAATAGGAGTGAGCAGCGAACCAAGAAAGGAGCACTTGTGTAATGGAGGAGCCTGGGCCTGGGGGAGACAATCAACAGCTTTCAATTTGGCCAATTTTCCACTTAGTGAGGGGGTCCCCTCGTCTGGAACTTGGGATTCAGGGCGTTAGGCACCGGATCCCATACTCTTAGGCTCCCAAGACAAGATGCACTATGGGACCAATTGATAGGGAGGCTACTAAAAATCGAATCCTGGTAATCCAAAATTGTGTATATTTGTTAACCTACACTGATCTCACTCTCCGATGGAGATTGTGTTTGTATCTTTCAGGATGCAGCGAGAGTGCTGGG
>PVHP010022622.1:0-28320 GCA_004024765.1 Zapus hudsonius
CGCTCAGTTCCCTGAGTCGTGGTGGGTGAATAATAAGGCTGCTTTAATGTTGCGAGCTTAGGGGTCCTTGTGTCGAAAATCCTTGGTTTCTGTCTCATTGGCCTATCCTGTGTTGATTGTCTCTAATAAGGAATAGGTATATGATAAGCACAGAATTGTGCCTGTCATGGTCAATGAGAAAACATACTTAACAACTGATGCCTGAATCAGTGAAGGACTCGTGGGAAGTTAGGGCTTTGGAAAGATATTGGAAGTCTTCTAGAAATATTTCCTTTGATATTAATAAAGTCCACATGATTTTTGGAACTAATGGTGGCATCTGCATAAGCCACCAAGACCAGTGCATGTCTCAAAGTGTAAGCCAGAAGGTAAAGATGACACAAAAAAAACAGAAGTCAGGAAATCTTAGAGGACAGAGAACCCCAGCTTGAAGACACCTATCTACATTAAGCTGAATATATGAAATATGCAATGTGCATTTCATCACCATGGTGGTTCGATTCAGGTATCTCCCTTACATTTATGTGCTCTGAAGGCAGGATCCTCAGCTGATGACAATTTTGGAATTGGAACTTAGTTGGAAGTGTATTTTGGGGGGACAGGCTTCTGCATATTATAGCCATCTTCCCCTTGCCTGTGTTTTACACACACTTCTGTTGCTGTTGTCCACCTGATGTTGGCCATGAGGTGATGCCCAGCCTTTGCTCATGCTTTCATTTTTCCTGCAATCTTAGAGCTTCAGTCTGTAAGCCAAAATATACTCATGATTCCCATCAACTGCTTTTGGTCAGGTTCTTCATGCCAGCAACAAGAAAGCTGATCGCAACAAATAAATTAGCACTGAGCAGTGGGATTGTTGTTGCTAGAACTCTGATTCTGTGGCTTTGGCTTTTGGGAACTGACTTTTAAGAGGAATATGAAGGGATTTGAGGTCTTGGCCTGGGAGACACCTTGCAGTGCTGCATGTATAGCTTCATATACTGCTATACATGAATAGTTGAAAGGCCAGAATGCAGTGAGAACTATGGATTGTGAGGTTTGGCTTATGAGGGTGAGAAAGAATTCTGTTGGGACTGTTCCAGAAGCAGTTTGCATGAGAGGCTTGCTGCATTCTTCCTGCCTATGTCCTGAGAACTTGTGCAGGGTTGCTTTGTGTAGAAATGGGCTGGTGTGATCAGATGGAGATGGCACAGAAAGAAATAATATCTTTGGGCTGAAACTGATGCCCATTCAGCTGCAATTATTTAAGAGATTATAACAATTGAGATTGGGCCAGGGGATCTGCATTGGGACATCAGGAAGAATGAAGAGACTTTTTAATTAAAGGGCTTGAATGTTGAATTTTTTTTTTTTTGTTATTCCAAGTTGGACTTATCCCTCCTGGATTAACAAATTGGAAGCCCACCTATTACTCTGAGGTATAACTAGTGCTGGAAAGAAAGGGACATTGAATGTGTAACACCATTTTGTTTTTTGGAAATCACCATGGGCAGAGTGAAGCAGGCCCTTCCGAGCTATGAGAATGAACTGTGGGTTGCCATGGAGACCCAATAAGACGCCAGAATTATGGGATTGCTGCCAAGGAGAGCTCCCAGCACAGGACAAAAGTTTTTTGTTTTGTTTTCTTTTTTTTTTTTTTCTCTGAACTGTCAGTAGACAATCTAGCAGGAGGGGAGGAATTAGCACTCCAGGGACTTATCACTGGTTAGAATTATCAAATTTGGAGTTAGAGTTTGATGTTTGCCCTGTTTGTTTTAAATCTTGTATTGTCTCGATCTGGCTTTCCTTTACCCAATTCTGTGTTTTGTATTGTGAATGTTTGTTCTGTACTGTTATGATTCTATTTTAGTTTTTGCTTTTTGTATTTTTTTTTTTCGAATCAGTGAAAATATAGTTTGTTGTCTCAATCTTTATTTACTAGTTTGGACATGGTGTCTTTCTTTTTAACTGTATGTTTTTTTTTTTTAATATGAGTCAGTTAAGAACTTGGTCCATGGGGATGTTTGAAAATCATTGAGGTTGATAAAAACTATGTGGACTTTTGGAGTTGGGCTGGCTGCAGTGCGTTTTATATTATCTATGGTTATCAGTTTATGGGAGGCCAGGGATGGAATGTGGTGGTTTGATTCCGTTGTCCCACATAAACTTACGTGTTCTGAATGCTTGATGCCCAACTAAGGGAAATTTTGAAATTGGAACCATGTTAGAGGTGTGTTATGGGAGCAGGCTTATGGGTGTTATACCCCACGTCTACTTGCAGGTATTTGGCACACTCTCCATTTGCTGTTGTCCACCTGTGTTGGCCAGGAGGTGGTGTCCAGCCTCTGCACATGCCATCATTTTCCCTGCTATCAGCTGCTTTTTCTTGGATTCTTAGTGCCAGCAATGAGAAGGCTAACTACTACAATCACTGTTCAGATCAAGTTAGGGTAATCTTGTTTTATTAATAGTCTTAGTCAGTGTAATCTCCCAAATAGTGCTCTACTTGAAAATATCACACTGTTCAGCATGCTTAACATTTCAGATATTTCAGGTAATTAGGTAGAGTTATCAATTATCAGAGAATTTTCCAATAGATTTGTTGCAATCAGCTTTCTAGTTGCTGCACAGAAAGAACCTAAGCAAAAGCAGCTTGTGGAGGAAAGGGTTTATTTGGGTTACGGACTCCAGGGGAGACTCTATCCTGGCAGGGAAAACGATGGCATGAGCAGTGGGGTGGACATCACCTCTGCCACAGCATTGGAAACAGCGGCAGGAAGATGTGCCAAATACTGTCAAGAGGAAGCTGGTTTATAACCCCATAAACCCGCCCCCAACAACACAGCTCTAGCGAGGTTCTAATTCCTGAACTGCCATCAGCTGAGGATCAATCTCTGAGAGCACATTCATTTGTTTGTGGGGGACACCTGGATCAAACCATGACAATATTTTGGACTCTTAAATCTCAAGAAGTGCACTGAACTTAACTAGAACTTAGAAGCCTATGTTTCATCAGACATGGCTTACATCATTTTTTTCATATATGATTTGCCAAGATAGACAAGAGTACTTTCCATTTTCTTTCCTTCAGGGGTCATCATCATTGTCATCATTATTATAATAAACCTGTATTATATACATTAGTGAGATGTGGTGTATAAGATCCCTATAAATCAGATTGGGTCATAAACCCATTATAGAGTTGACTTCTCCCTCAGTAACATAATAATGGTATTCATCTACTATGCCAAGGAAAGGTAAAGTTTGAGGATTGATGGACACAAACAACCGAGGGCTAGCAAGATTGATAGCTAGTCCCAAGTGTCATGAATTTTATTAATTTGGAAGTAAGGAAAATGCTTCCAGAAGAAAAGTAGCATTAAGGTCAATACCCGATAACGGTGTCTCAATACATGGTGATCCTTAGATGCCACCAAACTTTATGTGGTAGCCAATATGAATTAAGGTGGGAAAACTCACCATGTGCATTAGATTGTTGCAATGACCCTCACTCTACTCTTCTCTGTATCTACGTTCCATACACGGCTTTCCAGTTGTTACTAAAGATATATGCTTTACTTTTCCACTCCTGGGTTCTAGGATGATCTTGTGTTTGATTTTGGCTTATAGAATAAGGCAGAGGTGATGTGTTAGCTTTGAATATAATTCTTCAGAAAATATGTGTGTTTCTTGGTCTTCTCCATATAAACATGCCCACGCCTACCAGAATGGAGATGATTCACTTGGGATTCATTTGAGTTTTCAAAGGATCACAGCATAAGTTCTCCCAGAGAAGCAGACATCCATTTGCCACTCAGACACATGGAATACCATATCTCAAAGTATTAATCTGCTAGCCAATTCATGTGGTTTCTTTCTTATATGAGCAATATTAGACACCAGCTAAGCTTTCTGAATCTCAGATTCCTAACATGCAAAAATGATTATTTTTATTAATCACTGAGTTTTCCACATTTGTTTACTGTGTATATGTGATGGTTTATCTGATTGTCAAATTGAATAGATTTAAAATCATCTAAGAGAATCATGTTTGCTTATATGTATGAAAGCATTCCTAGGGAGGGTTACCTGAGGAGGGAAGGCCCACCTGAATGGTCTGGGATCTCAGAATAAATAAATCAATGAAAACACTGTTGCAGATTTTCACAAATTATAGTATATTTTTGTCACTTGACCATGAAAAACTAGGCACACAGATGAGGAGTAAAGCAAAGGACATTTGTTGGGGGTAGGAAGAGGTTAAAAAGCTCCAAAGTATCAAGACAAACATGCTTTTGATTTTGGCCAGCATCCAAAAAAGAAAGAAAGAGAGAAAATGGAAAAGTTGTCCTTTTTCTTTGAGTTAGAACTCAGAAAAGGGGGCAGGTTCCACAGGGTCTATAGAAAATGCATTGAGGAAGGGTTTCTGGAATTTCAGATCATTTTCCCATTAAGGTGATAAATACTTCTCCCACCGCATTTGCATGCATATAGATGAGGAATAGTCTTTTGGCCAGGTGACAAATGGGTTAAGTTGGATCAATTCTTAGAGTGCTACCATAATCTTATGTTTTGGGTCATTTAAAATGTCATGTCCTAACCCAGGACATAAGTAAAACTGAAATTATCTTACCCTCATCACAAGCCTTGATACTTTTATCCTTCTAGTCATAAGGTATTTTATTTTTTATTTTTTTAATTTAAAATATTTTATTTATTTATTTTTTCAAGAGAGAGAGAGAGAGAGAGAGAGAGAGAGAGAGAGAGAGAGAGAGAGATTGAGAGAGAGAGAAAGAGAGTGCACCAGGGCCACCACCTTATGGGTCTGACTTATATGTGTACTGGGGAATTGAACCGGGGGCCTTAGGCACTGGGGCACTGGAGGCAAGTATCTTAACTGCTGAGCCATCTCTCCAGCCCTCGTCATATGGTATTTTAAATCCTATGAAGGAAACCCTGATGACTTAGTAGTTTAAAGTATTAAATGGCATAGTCTACTGGCTTGGTTTTAGTTTCCAAGCCATCTGTGTCAGCCTTGAGCATGTGCCTGGTGGTCATTTGTAAGCCAAAAGGCTCTGGAACTCCCATACACACATATAACGATAGTACCTGCTAAGGAGAAGAGGTGTGTTCAGCTTTCTTATTTTACCAGGTAAAACAAGGTTGGCTCAAGCCTTCCATCACATCGAATTGTAATGTCTACCTAGATACCTGTCAGCACAAGCCTTCATCTCTCTGAGGATACAATATGACCAGGACCACTGACACGCCTTCCCACCATGACCAACTTCATCCCTTCAAACCATGAGCCATGTTTCATATGGGCAAAGTTGTGAAATATTTAACCCAGATACATGATTGCTATCTCACATGGACAAAAAAAAATAGAACAAATAGACTGAGGTGTCAATATGTAGCAGCTTGGGCTGGAGAGATGGCTTAGCGGTTAAGGCACTTGCCTCCAGTGCCTAAGGCCCCTGGTTCAATTCCCCAGGACCCACATAAGCCAGACCCACAAGGTGGTGGCCCTGGTGCGCTCTCTCTCTCTCTCTCTCTCTCTCTCTCTCTCTCTCTCTCTCTCTCTCTCTCTCTCTCTCTCTCTCTCTCTCTCTCTCTTTCTCTCTGTATCTCTCTGCTTGAAAATGAATAAATAAAATATTTAAAATAAAAAAATGTAGCAGCTTAAAGATGAACATATTAAAGCTCCCGCAAACTGAAAAGGCCTGTTTCACATAGTGATTAACAATCTATCAAAGATCATATTGAAGATCAACATTCTTAGTACTCAGTTGCTTACAAGAATGCAGACATATAGTAGGTACCTCTTAACATGGATCCTGTCGTATGCCAAGCCCTATAGTGTACATTTACATACTTAACTCTGTCCTCACAACTGCCCTTTAAAGTAATATGCTTCTTTCCCATTTTATACAGAGAAATCTCAGATTACCAAAATTTGAATTCCTTGCTCAAAGTCAAAATGACAGGTTTGGAATTTTAGCCCAGACATTAGACATCTAAGTCCTAGGAATTTTAGTCTAGTCATTAGACATCTAAGTCCTAGATGAGTGACCTATGACACTTACAAAAGGGATTCTGGAAGGTTACTGTTCTTCACTTTCCTATTCCTAATCTATTTTTTCCTCTTATGACAGTGGGAAACATCTCCCTCCTCATGTCCATTCATTATTTTATTTTCAATTGTTCATACATTATGTTTTTTGAATAACTGATTTTAAATTTGTGCATTTGCTAACTGTAGGCCATTGCAGGCAATAAGGATCTTCCACACAGGGCAGCCATGACTTGCCCCTCTGTCACCTCTTCCTGAATAACGGGAAAAAGTATGTCTTGGCCTGATCCCTAAGGAATTCTTCCAGCTTCTTTATCCTAAAACTGGTGTAACAGGACCATACATGCTTGGAACTGGGCTTGTCTTGTATTGTCTATCCAAAGAAATATATGTGATTACTCCAGAGACCTTTTCTACCATATCAGTAGTAGGGTCAATTGTCTATATAATTAAAAAATATGGTGCATCTGTTGCAGAATTTATTGATAAAATAAATGAGCAAAAACTTACTGAACAAACCTCCAGTAAACCAGGAAGTACAGCAATCAACCAATGGGGACTCATCAAGCTAAAAAAGCTTCTGTACAGACAAACATAACATACTCAAAACCAATAGACCACCATCAGGTTAGGAGTTAATCTTTGCCAGCTATAGCACAGATAGAGGTCTAATATCTAGAACCTACAAAGACCTCAATAAACTAAATT
Organism: Zapus hudsonius; assembly: GCA_004024765.1. Lineage (NCBI taxonomy): Eukaryota > Metazoa > Chordata > Mammalia > Rodentia > Dipodidae > Zapus > Zapus hudsonius. Next base: position 6,761 of record PVHP010022622.1, read on the forward strand.
ATAAAATACCAAACAGCCCTCTCACAAAATGGGCCTCTGAGCTCAATAGGGAATTCTCAGAGGAAGAAATACAAATGGCCAATTCTCACTTAAGAAAATGTTCAACATCATTAATCATCAGGGAAATGCAAATCAAAACAATGAGATTCCATCTCACTCCAGTAAGACTGGAAGTCATTAAGAACTCTACCAACAATAGATGTTGGCAAAGATGTGGGGAAAAAGGAACCCTCCTCCACTGCTGGTGGGAATGCAAACTTGTACTACCACTAAGGAAAGCAGTGTAGAGGCTTCTGAACAGAATGGATATAGAGCCAACAGCAGACCCAGCTGTCCCTCTACTGGGCATCTATCCTCAGGACTCCTCATTTCAGCACAGAGACATCTGCACAACCATGTTTATAGTGGCTCAATTCATAATAGCTAGGAATTGGAACCAACCTAAATGCCCATCGCTAGATAATTGGATATCAAAAATGTGATACATATATACACCATGGAATTCTACTCAGCAATGAAAAATGATATAATGAAATTCAAAGAAAAATGGATGGACTTGGAACAGATCATACTCAGTGAACTCAAGAACAAAGAGAAAAGTGCCACATATTTTTCCTTATCTGTGGCCCCTAATCAAGTTAAGCTCAAACTGTAAGTAAACATGACTAGTGATTCAGGTGAAAGGCAAAGGGGACAGAAGAAAATGGGGGCAGGGGGGAAAGCAACAAAGGGGGGAGATGTACATAAACCTAAACTAACAATGTACAGATTCCATAGAATCTTTTCATCTGTACAAGTTCCGTAGGTAGATAGGGACATCATGGGGTAACAAGGGCTCCAAATGGGGGGGTGGAAGCCTACTGCTAGGACAAAGGACCCCGACCTTTGGCTTTAGGACCCAGTTACTGCCTACAATGAGCTGTTGATCAGGGTGACTCACATGGTCCCTAAAATAAGACAAGTCAAGGGCTCATTTACTTCTCTCTATATTTAATACACTCCCTTGGTCCAAATAATTTTTTTTCTCATTTAAGTACAATCGCCATCTCCTAACTTGCCAACATATACAAATAGGCAATTTGATGAAGGGATATGACAACCATCACAGATCTAGTCAAAGCCTCAGATACTAGTTCAGACGTGGAAGCAGCCAGAGCTGACCAGGAGATGAACTAAGCAGGCATAGAATAGATTTCTCTCTAGAATGCACAATGCTAGTCTTTATCTGGCCTGATGCTTTTCCTATCTACTCACACTCTATTCAAGAATAATCTGAACTCAATTCCCTAGCTCCCAGGTAATCCCAGATGCACAAGTGGCACATGCATCTGAAGTTTATTTGCAATGGCTTTCTCTCTCTCTCTCTCTCTCTCTCTCTCTCTCTCTCTCTCTCTCTCTCTCTCTCTTTTCCTCTTCTTGCAAATAAATAAATATTTTTAAAGACAAAGAATACAACTGGCTTAGCCTGTGTCACATGCACACTCCTGAGTAGGGAGAATGCAAAGCACCTTATTGATTATTTCATTGTGTATCTTTCTGTGATGGAGACTTTCATCAAACTAAAGCCCCTCTCCCCATTCTGTACTGAACAGATTTTACAAACCCTCAGTGTATAAACCAAAAATGTAATAAAGCCCTACTCTTCCCAGGCCTTGATGCAGATGTGGCCTGTATTACTGTGACCTGTCCTGAGTCAGTCAGGTATCTCATAAAAGTAGGCCAAGAGTGTAACCACTCCTGAACAAATAGCTTTCTGTTGTGCATTTGTCCTTTCTTATCAGTTCCTGCCTGGGTCCATATCATGTGGCCCACAAGTTTAGGCCACCAATAGTGTCAAGAATTCAAGATGATGTCAAGCCTGCTGCTATGCTGTCCATGGTAACTCCCAGCTATCAGAGCACAGTACTCAGGTTTTGGAAGTCAGAGTCCATGTCAACAAGAATAAATTTTCTGATTTTTCTACTCTATCTCTAGTGCTGGCTCTGTGTGACTCAGTTTCTCATAACATTTCCATGACTATAAAAAATATGTGAGAGAAGCAACATTTCAGAAGTTTTAGTCCATGGTCCCTTAGCTCCTTTGTTTCTATACACTGGCTGAGGGAGAACATCACAGAATGGCAGAAAAAATAGGGCAGTGTGGGACTTTGCTAAAAGGGCATGGAGGATATGGGGTTAAGGGAAGTTGAGACAGGCTGAAACCCCAGTAAATTCTCTGCACTGAGACCAGTTAGGAGTTTCATCACACTCTTTCCTTAATCCTAAACCTCCTGGCTTCCTAGCAGGCCACAGTGAACCCTGCATTCTCACCCCATCAGGGCTGACAATAGGTGACAGTTCCAGGTGACAAATTTCTCTACAACCATTACCACAGAATCCATGTCTAGAATTAAGAACTTCCGGCCACTCAGGGCTAAGCAAGCCCCTCAACTTATACAAATTAGGCATTCACAGGTTGCTAGCCCCCTCCTATCCACTTGTGAGGTGCCCACTTACCACCCTGCCCTAACCAATCCCCTTACTCTCCCCCTGCCCCTACTTCTCCTGGCTTCTCCTCTCTATAAATATAACCTTTCCACATATAATAAACGATATCTGCCTGTCCCACCCATGGCATGTGTCCCAAGGGTTTTTCTTTGTATCTCTCAGGCTCGCAAAAAGAAGTCCTCCCACAATGAGTTATGTTGTAATTTTGTCTCCCATTGTACATAAAACTGAGCATCTCTGAACTGAGGACGTCACTCCCATCTCTCATCTTCGTGTTTTGTGTCATAGACAGCTTTATTTCTGCATTTTTGTGGTTTATTATTTTCCTCATTTGGAATATGGAATGAAATCCTAAATCATGCACATTTCATTTCTTTAAAAATATTTTATTTACTTATTTGAAAGAGAGAGAGAGAGAGAGGGAGGGAGGGAGAGAGAGAGAGAGAGAGAGAGAGAGAGAGAGAGGGAGGGAGGGAGAGAGAGAGAGAATAGGCATGCCAGGGCCTCTTGCTACTGCATTAACTCCAGATGTATGTGCTACCGTGTGAATCTGCCTTTATGTGGGTACTGAGGAACTGAACCTGGGCTACCCAGCTTTGCAAATAAGCACCTTTAATCACTGAGCTAACTCTCTAGCCCACCTGAATGTAAACCTTATAATTATTTAGTTCTTAATTTTACCCATTCTCTATATAGGACTATTTCTGTTACAAAGAAAACATATTTCACGAATTGGAAACACACATTTCAAAACTAGGTAAAACAGAAATGTAGCAGATATGTGTGGATGTAGGTAATCATGATGTGATAAATCATGGAATAGTATTTTCACCATGCTAAGGAAAATAATTGTCAGAGGAGAGCCTTTTACTTTAACTATTCAATATAAAAACATATCAATATAAAGATTATTTAAAAAAGAAAATGTTATATTTCAAGTACATCAGCAAGTATAATAAATATAAATGTATTAAGTTTATAAACAGAGTTTTGCCTTGAATAGACATATTAATATTAAGATGAATTAATAGAATAATAGGTATAAAATAAATGACAAAAAGTACTGACAGTAAAGAGCAAAAAAAGAAATGTAGCAATGAAATATTGTTTAATAGAACTGGAAAACAATGATGAACAAAATCAATGTTGGAGAAATGAAGAATTTTACATAAAACATTATTCTTCTTTAATGTGAAGATATGATTACATAATGATGAACAATTCACTAGAACATGTATTAATATGTGCTGTATGCAATTTCCAACATAATTACAAATATGTAAAATTTTAATTGACAGAAATTAAAAGCAATTTTAAAAGCAGACAACTATGATTTGAAATAACATCATGATACCTTCAGAAATACAAAAGATTAAGCAGAGAAAAGAAAAATCAAGGATTTAGAAAATTTGAATGAAATAATTATCTTTTTCAACAGAGGAAATAGTTATTCTTTTCAAGTGCATAAGAAAAAATTCCAATCATGAAACAAAGGAGACAAGCTGTACTTTGCACATATAATTGAAGAATAGAGAAGGAAAAGGCTCTCTTTCATGTGCATTTGGAAAATCTTAAAAGCACAAGAGATAAAGAACATTTATATCCCTTCCTCACCTATTCTTGTGACTCCAAATTTATCCAACAAGTTTTTAGATAATCAAATACAGCAATAAGCTGATAAATAAAAATTTTGTGATCAAGTAAGGAATGTAATAACAGGTTAGTATTACTGCCCACACAGGAAAGGATGTTCTAGCTTCTTTGAACTTCTTTACATCCTGCCCCCTACTGAGAGGCTGCCTTCCTGTGAACATCCTGAGAGACCTACCCAAGATAATTAAAAAGATCAAGTTGACAACAAAACCTAACCATCAGACACATTATTATTGTATCAGAATAGTGGTTCCTTGTATATATTTCCCCTCAGAAATAGCAGTCTTTTTTGGCAATACATACTGTGAATGCAGGAGCCTCCCCCTCCTGCAGTGTGTATATGTTCAAATCCTAATCTCAAGGACATGATTTTGGAGCTAGAGGCTTTGGGAGATGATGAGGTCAGGAAGTTGAAATTTTCTCATTTGGGATGAAAGCCCAAAGCCTAGTTCACTCCTTCTAGTGGACAGAAGGAACTTCTGAGAACCAGAACTAGAGCCCTCACAGGGCACCAATTCTATGCTCACCTGGATCTTTGACTTCCCAGACTTTAGGACTGGTAAAATTGTTTCTGCTTCTACTTATCCACTTTACTGTTACCCGATTTATGACATTGTGTTGTAGTAATCTGAAGCATTTGGCACCAAATTAAATGACAATCTTATCAATCTTTTATTTTCAAATTGATTTTTATTCATGTAGGATAAACAGTCTTAGATAACTAAGAACCATATGGTATGTCATATGCTGTGTCCATTTCCTTTTTCAAGTTCTTCAATTTTATTATGAAAACAAACAGTCATAATAAAAGAAATTACATACATATTATATATAACCAGATATACCTTTATGGGGTATATAAAACAAAACATTTATAAAATAAAATATATACTATTCGGGGTGGTTCCCATATATGGATGTTGCTTTCCCATTAAATATTCCAACACCTTTTCAATAGTTTCCTAGTACTGTATTACCTTTTAAAAATGAAAGCCAGACTTTTTTTTTTCTTGAAAGTTTTTCATCTTTTGAAATTTGAAGCTTTTATCTGTGAAATAGAATTTGTGGGAAGAGAGCGGTAAGGAAGGCCGAGCTGTGACAGAGTGTCTGTGAAACAGTCTGCTCTTGTCAGCGAGGACTAGAGGACAGCCCAATGTGAAACTATGCTTTACAACTCCAAGGATAAAAGTCAGTGAAAGGAAAGGTGAGAATGATGAAAGTCAATGTGGTGACACTGCTAAAGATTTACCTGAATGTGCCTTTGTTGATTAGAACTCACTGTGCCGCCAGAGAGAGAGAAGAGAGAGGGAGGGAGACTTTTTATTGTACTCATCTGTCATAGATAATACCCTGTACTAAGGGGGGAACTTCTAATCAGTCTATATACACATACAATAGAAAGTCAGTGTGGAAGCCCAGCAGGCCTGGGAAACGAGTGGCTGTCATAGAAGGAACAGTGACATGCCACAAAGATCAGTGAGCATGAAGTTCCAAAGGCAGGGGAAGGTCAACTTGCTCTTTCTTTGTGAGCCTGGAGGTGGGTGTGCTAAACACACTTTCAGACTTGGTGGGGAGGCATAATCAATGGCCGGGCAACTGCAGCGCACCCTGCCACCAACAGGCAGGGGTGAACCTGTTGTCCCCTTTGAAGAATTCCAGACAACACTGCCTCCTGAACCAGAGAGGGATGGGGTTTTGCTCCAACCAACAGGGTGTACTTCCAGAACTGCTTAGATCAGTGCCTCAGTGACAGATGCAACTGTGGAAAGCAAAAATTTTAGCAATTTGTAGAAAGATTAATATTTTAGGCATTCCCTGTAACATTTTGGTTATTGCAACAATAAAAAAATGATGTTTTGCATATTGATCTTCGTCTTAAATGGAAGAAAGGGTGAGCTAACCTCCCTGGGTCTCTTTTGTCTCATTCATGAAGGCTCTTCTCTCATGCAGTCACCTCCTCAAGGTCCCTCCTCTTAACGTTGGTTCATGGGACATGAGAAGCTGTCCCATGAATTCTGGGAGAGACCTAAAAATTCAGAGCACGCTTGTCTATGAGCCTACATCCTTGTTCCATGAAGTACTCCCTCTAGGACTCTAATCACACCACTTTGCAGGACTCAGAACTGCAGGTAGCATGGTCTCTGCAGAGCCTCTACATGTCCTACTGATTTCAGAGTCCTTACAGAGTGCTCAGAGCCATAGGTGAATATGGAACTACCCTTGTAAAGTTCTCATCTGTAGCACTGAATTTTCTTGCTGTCCATCACCCTGAATATTTCTAGACCTCCATGTAGTTCTGATAGAAGTTATATTTCCAAATTTATATCTCAACAAGCGAGATGAAAAACCAAATACTCTTCTTCCGTTTTTTAATTATTCATTAGTTTAAGCAAGTGCAAGTATGTGGATGGGCATGCCAGATCTTCTTGACACTGCAAACAAACACCATACAATTGAGACACTTTTTCTGTCTGGCTTTACAGGGATATCTTGGCAATGAAACCTGGGCCAGCAGGCTTTGCTTTGAAGCACTTTTAACCACTGAGCCACCTTTCCAGCCCAAAGTTGTTCTCACTCTCCCTTTTTTTTTTTGATGAGATTGATTATATACTAAATTTAATTTGAAATTCTATAATTTTACAGTGTTTGGTCAATGCCATAGTCAAAGACGTGGTGGAGGGTAATTTATGCAATCAGCCATCAGGGACAGGCTCCTGCCAGAGGCTGCGGAGAAGGAACGTCATTTCTAATGGGAGGCATAGGCTTTAGAACATGGAGTAGAAAGATATTTGGAGCAGTCTTTGACAGGAATGAGGAAGAAGAAACCAGAAGGTGGCAGGTGTCAATGATTTCTCTTTACCCCTGGTATCTTTCATTGTTCATCTAACAAATCATGTCCATCCCATTTTCCAAAGCTCCCCTCCAATCTTTAAAAAAAAATCTAAAATCTGATAACATTACTGTATCTGTCACAAATGAGCCTATTCCTTCCTCCCAGACTGCACTAATGGTTTATGCAAATGCTAATTGATTATGATCCAAATAGAGAGATTACACCTCTCACATTGTAAAAGTTGTGCATCCCCCTTCTGAACATACTATATATATATATATATATATATATATATATATATATATATATATATATATATATATATATATATATATATATATATATATATATATCTGATATTCTGATATCTTATATGCACATATCAACTCTGGGACACCCAAGGCTTGTAGCTCTATTTCTGATTTAACCTGATACTGTGGGTTTGTAGGAAGTGATTTTTTTCTCTGTATATTTTCAAATTACTCTTATGTAGAATAAAGATAAATTGGCTAATATTGCAAGTGTTGTGTGCACCAAGTAAGTTCCTATCAGTTTAGGCGTTAGCACAGTGCCTTCCATACTGGCTGTGAATAAGAGGTAGCTATTACCGACATTTCTCCAGTCTACATGAAATTCTTCTCGCTATGAATTGCAACATGTGGGAAGTAATGGTGACGTCATAGTTTGAAAACCAGTCATCCACGACTTCACAAAAGTTGTTAAAATTTAGGTTTCTTACTAGAAAAAAGTCAAATATGCAATCTATATATGTGGAAACAGGCACAAAGTAACCTAGAATATGTGGACATAGGTACAGAAGTAATCTGATATTTGAAATTATTGCCTTTTCACTGGGTCCCTTGATATTTTATTATTATAAACTGAGAATCAGGGCACTGGGTATTTGGGAAGTACCTGCTAAATGGTAGTGTTTTCTTCAAGAAAAGAGTTATAGACAGTTGCTTTGATCTAATAACTTGTCTTCCACCACAACTCCTTACACTGTGCAAATTGTCGGGGCCCATGGTATAAGGTGTTATTTCCCAAAGCACCGGAATTAGCACTTTTCCAGGAAAGAGTAATCACTGCTGTTTGAGGTGTGATATGAGAAGAATATTTGGACACTCTGAGTTTCATTAATACAAGTTTGCTTTTAAATCCCCAAATATTGCCGTATATACCTTCAGATTAAAAGTAAGTTAAAGAATTATTAACAAATATGAAAAGTAAAGAAAATAATGAAAGCCCATCTGCCTCGTACCTTTGAAAGCATGTCACTGCAGTAATAACAGAACATTACCTTCTTCTATGGTCAGTCTAATAGTCACTGATCTTGAAACTATTTTCACTTCTTTAATATGGAATATGGAAATTATGCTTTAAAAGTGACGGACCTTTCACTGAGTCACATGAAACTTCACTTAGCAGGAACTGGCCAAGGGAATCATAGAATTCACTGTCCTTAAAAATTGTGAGATTGTTGATTATTTCTCAGTCTCTCCTTGGGAAGTTCTTGTGCACAAGTGAAAACCTTTGCATGAGATATTTCTCTTGATACTAAATGTGTAGGATATTTCATCTGCATGTTTGGTGTTATACATATGTGTGCATGGAAGGAGGAATATGTTACAAGAGATAATTTACATAAGGTTAATTTCAGTTGCATTTAAAATGATCACATCTTTTAAAAAATATTTTGATTTATTTATTGGCAAGAAGAGAAAAAGACAGAGAAGATGAGAGTGGATACACCAGAGCCTCTTGCCTCTGCAAATGAACTCCAGATGAGTGCATCATTTTGTGCATTTGGATTTACATGGCTATTGGGAACCCAGGCCTGCAGGCTTTGCAAGCAAGCAACTTTAACTGTTAAGCCATCTCTCCAGCCCATTATCTCTTTTGATATAGCGTAATAATGCTTTCTTGTTTCCAGATATGTTTTCTCTCTAGATGTCATACTCATATTTATCATGCACATAAGGCCAAGGAGGCTGCAGATATATCAGTGATAGAGTGGTTGTCACGTGTGTGTGAGGTTCAGTTCCCAACACCACAAAATATATTTTGTAATTTTTCTTGAACTAAAATTATATAATATTTCCTATAGGTATACAACTGAAAATAATTTTAATTTCAAGTCAGTTGTTAAAGGGATTTTGTGTCTATTGCTCAGTTATGCTGCTGCCCCCAAAGAAATCTTCTCAATAGGAGGTATGATTAAGAGATGGAAATTAATAAATATTTTAGAAATAATTTATTTACAGTTAGTATGCATTTTGAATTCTTTTACTGCAAGGTAAATGAACCCTCCAAATCACATTAAGTTCAAATTGAGTTTAAAAGATTTTTATAAGCTGGGCGTGGTGGCGCCCGCCTTTAATTCCAGCACTGGGGAGGCAGAGGTAGGAAGATCGCCGTGAGTTCAAGGCCACCCTGAGACTACATAGTGAATTCCAGGTTAGCCTGGGCTAGAGTGAGACCCTACCTCAAAAAAACAAAAAACAAAAAAAAAATTATAGATAATCCTCAAATGTGAAAGATATCATTGGTTGACAGTATCTATTATTTTATTATTCTTTTAGAATATATGTACATATATGGGTATATTTGTCTGTGTGTGGGGGGGCACATGGGTGTGTGTGCTAGAGATGAATTCTGGGTGCCCCCTTCTACCACTATCCACTTTTATTTTTCCAAATATGGTCTATCATTTAATCAAGAGCACAGTGAATTAGTGAGCCTAGCTACCCATAAACCCTGGGATTCTCCTGTTTCCACTTTACCAGCACTGGGATTACAGATGCTGACCACCACGCCTTGCTCGGGTGCTGAGGATCTGGACACAGGTCTTCATGCCTTCACAGCAAGTACATTACACTCTGATCTAGCTCCAACCTCCTCAATCCATTTTTTTAAGATTTAAAAAAAATTTTTTTTTGAGAGCAGAGAGGAAATAAAAAGAAAGAGAGATAATATTGGCCATTGCAAACAAACTCCAGACACTGTGTGCATCTTGCTTTACTTGAGTCTGGGAAATTGAACATAGCCAACAGGATGTGTAAGAAAGTTATGTTAACTGCTGAGCCCCCATGATCCATTTTTAAAAACATGTTGATAAAATTTAATATTGTTTTGCATCTTATTCAATTGCTAAGTATTGTATAATTTTAGCCATATAAATAGAGCTTTTAGCTTCTAATTACTTTACAAAATTAAATACTGTTTTGCATCTTATTCATTTGCTAAGTATGATATAATTTTTAGCCATATATTGATAGAGCTTTTAACTTATAATTATTTACCAATAATTTTACCTGCATTGTTGGTTTGAAATTTAAATGACTGTTTCTTAGAAAGCCAATAGAAAAATGAAAGAATAACCATAAGGTGAGTTAATCACCCTGAAGGGACTACAAGCTAAAATATAACCAGGGATCAGGTAGATTACATGTATATTACATTGCTGAATGTTAACAACATAAATAAAATCTCTAAAATTAAATAAAGCAGTTAACTAAAAGTAGAGCAAAAGTCAGAAGGGGAGCAGAGAGATTTCAGGAAAATTTGACTGGAGGCTAATGCCTTCATCAGCTCTACCATCCAGGGACAGTGCCTTCAGCCCCAGGCAAGATCAGCGCAGAATTTCAAGTTCCTGCATTAATCATAAAATCATTTAACAGAGACTAGTGTTCCCATATCAGTGCTGACTTTTAAACGTACAGTGCAAAGCTTCTTTAGAGTAAGAGACCTTCTTGTATGTCCTCAGAATTCTTACCCATAAGATTCAGTAACATATGAGGCAGTGTTAGAATTCAACCAGAACATGGGGAGGAGCATTCATAAGTGATGCTCAAAAGAAACATGTCAAAGCAATTAGTTTATTCTGAATCCAGAATAACCTAGTAAGAAATAGAAATTGCTACACTCTATGTGACATATTTAAAGAACTAACATAGAATGCAAGGAACAAAAGACCAGAGAGACAGTGACATCTATGTCATGGGCTAGGAGAAAAATAAATGGAACTATCCAAATTATCAAATGGGTTTTCAAAAGTAGATTTTTTTAGAAGAGACAATTCCAATGTTTGAAATCTTAAAACTTACTACATGATTTAATAGCAAATGAGACACAGTTGTAAAGATAATCTGTGACCTTGTAGATGGAGAAAATTGCACAAAAAGGAGGAGAAGGAGGAAGAGAAGAAGAGAGGGAGAAAGAATATAGGAGGTTCAAATATATGAACTGTGAACCCTGGAGCTCGAGAACAAAGACAGGGGTCCCCACCACAAGAAGCATTAAGGGATAAAATTGTTCAGATGGTCAGCAGTTTTCAGATAGTTTTTCTGCAGATTCTATGGACATGTGTTTCTCAGCTTATAAGAGCAGTCGAAAGGAACGTTAATGATCTGAAGCAGCTTCAGGTGAGGTGCACTCACAAAGAGGCTACATTCTATTCATGACCTGGAAGGATGTGTGCAGTTGACTTTGAACTTGCCATGACCTCATCCTTACCATTTATGACCCCCCTGTGGACTTGACAAGGAGTATGTCACATGGAGTGGAGGAAGGCCTGTGAGGGAGAACCTGTCACTTCCTGCCACCAGCTGTGGACGGCAGGAGCTTGTTCTGTGACCTGCAGAACAGGAGCTATGGGTGCCATTGTTGGGTGTGGGGTCAAAGCTGGAGGGCTGGAGTCCCTCCCTCACTAGGGATTATAGTCTTGCAGAAAGTTGTACATGCCAGCTCCAGGACCTGTTACTCATCTTGTCTCAAAACCCTGAGTTTGGTGACCAGTTGGTGGCTGGATGTCTGGAGAAAGGTGTTGGATTGTGTGTCTGTGGTCTCTGGCATCCAGGGACAGCCTTGTCCACAGTGACACACATGTACACTGTGCTCAGCCTTACCTGATGAGACATATGTAACTGAACACGGTGTTTCCAATTTGTACAAAATAGTTAGGGTATTCTATTAAAGTTGTGACAGAAGAAGTGAAAATCAAAAATATGGAATAAAAAGTTCAAATTATACATAGTCACATTACCAGATGTAGATATTTGAATCACTATATGACTCACAATAGGGGCCATTCTTATTCTGCATAATTTATAGTATACACTCAGTTTTAAAAATATTTTATTTATTGATTTTCAACCAGAGAGATAGAGAGAGAGAGAAAGAGAGAGAGGGAAAGAGAGAGATAGAGAGGGCACCAGGGCCATCACCTTGTGGGTCTGGCATATGTGGGTACTGGGGAATTGAGCCAGGGGCCTTAGCCACTAGAGGCAAGTGCCTTAACCACTAAGCCATCTCTCCAGCCCAATATATATTCATTTTAACTGATCTAGAAACACAAATAATTTTACCAATCTATGGTGTAACACTTGATGCTTTTACATATGCATTGTGTCCAAATCAGAATGAATGTAACTAACTCTTCAAATATTTATCAAACAAAGCCCCCACAAAATCCATTTACTATACATTGCAGGTAGAGTGCTTGTCTAGCATTGCCAAAAGTGTATATTGGAACCTCAGCACTACATAAACAAAAAGCAAACAGAAAAGGGGAAAAGAGGAAGAAAGCAAAGATGGGAGAGAGGAAGGAAGGGAGGGAATTTTCTTTGGGAACAAACCACCACAGTACAATGCACTAAACTTGGTCCATACCAGAAATATTTTAGCCTTGTACCATTTCTAAACAGATTACAGGAAAAATGGAAAATCTATCTAAATGGTCACAAAATATTTTTTAAAATGAATATTCTTCATAAAAATTTATAAGCATAAACTATAAAATTGAAGATAAAGTATTGTTAATTTGATTTAAATGTGGTATCTATAAAATCCCATGGAAAATCATTTTAATAAAGTCACAGAGTAGAAACAAAGGAAAAATGTACTTCATCATCAGCACTTTCGTCATTTAAGAGACATAGAGTGGTGAAGTCATATAAGGACACTAAAGGCAATGAGTGAAAACAACTAGAAATATCCTTATTTCTTCACCATATATTATGTGCTTCATGATGACACCTACATCAGCTACAGAGGGTGTACTGGATGAAAGTCCCCTAAGATGATGCTACAATTAAAAATCCCTGTCACCTAGTGACACTACAGCCATGATAACATAAGAGTGCAATGGATTACTCACAAGCTCGTGGAATGCTAGTGTAAAGAAACCAATGTACCTCCGGGCAGAAAGATTGTGAAAGCCGTGGTGGGGGAGAATATCAGAGACTTGGCAACCCTCAGTAACAACACACTTGGGGAAGGGGGGCAATGGGGAATTGGGGATAACAACTCATGGTTGGCCCACTAAGCAATGTAACTCATTATGGACAATAAAGAAAAATAAATAAATAAATAAAAGTGCAGCAAACTCACTTATGCAGCCCATCTCATATTTGGTAACCATAATATGTGACTCTTACTGGTTTATTATGTAATTACTGTACTTTACTTTCTATTATTCTTTGAGAGTTTGTCCCTACCTATTAAAATTCAACTGCAAATTAGTTCTGGACAGGTTATTTAGGAGGAATTCCAGGAGAAGGCATTATTGTCATAGGAAATGACAGTTTTATGCATATAATTAGCCTTGACAGCCTTCCAGAGGCCAGGCATGGAGATGGCAGGGATGGTGTTGATGATCCTGACCTTGTATAGGTCTAATGTGTCTATGTCTCAGTTTTCAACAAAAGACTTTAAAAAATAAAAACAGAAATTTTAAAGTAGAGAAAGGGTTTAGAGTGAGGATACAAAGAAAAAACTGTGGAGCTGTACAATGCAGTCATGTTTTAAGTTAAATTTTAAAGCAAAGGAATTAAGTTTAAAAAATCAAGTTTGTCAAGTAAAAAGAGTTACAGTAAGTTAAGTTTATTATTAAAGAAAAACTTTTTGAAGTTCAATTAGACAAGTATACAGTGTTGCTAAAGCTCATGTGAATGTATAGTTATGTCCTGGGACTTCACCCTTCATTCATAGACAAATAAAAGCGTTTCTTGTCCATAGTAATGACCATAAGCATGTTTACTGTTTTATACTGTTTTGTTGTTCCTTTTAAATCTTGAGTATGTAGATACACAGATACCATTCTGTATAATTGCCCAGCCCTATTCTGTATAGCAACACACAGCGCAGGTTTGTATCATGAGAGTGATCAGCTTTTCCATATAGCCTAGGTATATGTTGTCTATACCATATAAGTGTGTAAAACACTTCATGATGTTTGTTCCATGATGAATGCACTCAGTGACAGTTTCTGAGAGTATATCTCCATTACAAAGTGGCCCAAACTCTATCTACCTAAGATTGTCCACACATCAAGTCCAAACTTCTCTACAAAGTGGTACAATGTTGAAATATGTAACAAATCTACAAATTCACTTTATAGATTAAAGGAATTTTGCCAAATTCTAACAATATTCCTGAAGAATTATTACTCTAGTTAGATCCACTGCATGAAGTTGAGACCCATGATAGGCAGGCGTGGCAGCTAGGAGAGAGAAGGGGGTGCCAAGAAAGGAGCAGTGTCATGATTTGATCCAGGTGTCCCCCACAAACAAATGAATGTGTTCTCAGTGATTGATCCTCAGCTGAGGGCAGTTTGGATTTTACAAACTTGATGGAGCTGTGTTGTAGGGGGTGGGCTTATGGGGGTTATAAGCCAGCTTCCCCTTGCCAGTATTTGGCACACCTTCCTGCAGCTGTTTGCAGTGCTGTGGCAGAGGTGATGGCCAGCCCTCTGCTCATGCCATCGTTTTCCCTGCCAGGATGGAGTCTCCCCTCAAGTCCGTAAGCCTAATAAACCCATACCTCCACAAGCCGTTTTTGCTTGGGTTCTTTCTGCGCAGCAACCAGAAAGCCAACCACAACAAACAGCTTGGGTTTTTCAATGGAAAGAGTAAAGAGCGGCTGATGAGTAGTACAGAGAAACTGGCTAGTAAAACATAGTGAATGAAAATCACCCCAAAGTTTATTCATCTTTTGAAACACTAATGCCAGCTTCCCTGAATTTAGTTCCATCACAGTCCTTGCTCTCTTCGTCCTACAGGTAGCGGTGTGTTACTGTGACACCTTGCTCCATTTTTGAGTCATTGAGTCGGTGAGTTACCCTCTCTTGCCTAGTCCATCCAATTAAGTGCACAGTTCTTTGCTACGTGAAGGACACACAGGTGCTATAATGCAATAATTGATATCTGCCTATATGGCCCTAGGTAAATATTGAGCTTGGATGGGAGAGAGATAACAGACTAAGCATCTGAGTTTGGAAAAGGGTGACATGATTTATCACAACACAGTTATCTTTTATAAGA
Source organism: Zapus hudsonius (assembly GCA_004024765.1). Classification (NCBI taxonomy): domain Eukaryota; kingdom Metazoa; phylum Chordata; class Mammalia; order Rodentia; family Dipodidae; genus Zapus; species Zapus hudsonius. Next base: position 22,054 of record PVHP010022622.1, read on the forward strand.
GGTTCTCTTTGGGGGTATAAGATTTCACAGGGATGGTTAGAAAAAAAGAAAGCAAAATAGAAAAACTGTTAATTAAGCAAGAGTTATGTGAGAAATATATAACTTCCATTTCAAAATGTAAAGAAGAAAAAGGCTTACATTTCAGTGCTATTGTCACTGAGTATCCATGAGGTTTAGTTTCAGGATAGCTGCACATAACTAAATCCACAGGTGCTCCTGGTTCTTAAGAAGAATAATACAGACCCTACATACAAAGTGTACACATTTCCTGGTGTAATCTGAGTCATTTCTTGGTTACTTACAGTACTTATTACAATGAGAATGCCATGTAAATATTTATTATACTGCATTTAGAGAACAGTGGCAAAAATAGTTTCTACTTGTTACAAATGTTCTTTAAAATATTTTATTGACTCAAGAGTAGTTGAATCTGAAAATGTGTTGTCCACAGATGCTGCTGATGGATTGCATTAAAAAAAGCAATCTGAACTTGTTTTACTGTATCTTACCTTACTAATGGGGGAAACAAAGAAGATTCTTTTCATATATACTTTCAATACAGTATAAAAATGTCTTTTTGTTTTTTGAGGGGAACAAAGCCATACTAAAAAAACAACAAATGTTTACATATTGAGACACATACTGTCATATTTATAGGGAGAAAGACAGATGGTGGTAGCCAGGTATTTTATTACCAGCAAAAGTAGAAGACAGAGAAAGGATGAGTGAGGGAGGATTTGTGTGGGAGAGGCAGGATAGAGTACTATAGATGCAGAATTGAAGGATACTTTCTCTATATATTGGAAGACATGAAAGTAGAAAGAACAGTTTCCCATCAGGCCCCACCAGCCCTTCCCAACACTGGTCTGACTGCCTCTGTGGACAGGGCTTTGTGTCAAACATTGGAGAAATGTAATCATTATTCTTAGAGAGTTTTGGACATTTTCTATTTCCTGCCTGACCATCATAATTTACTTCCAACAGGGTTGTTCATAGTCCATAAACATGTGTACGATTGTGATGTGGTTAGGGATTTTCCTCTCTCAGAAATAGGAGAAGCCTACAGTAAGGTCTTGTTTATTTATTTTCTCGTTCCACCTGGAGAAGAAAACTGCCTGTTGTCAAATTGTATTGAAGGCGCTTAGGGCTGGGTCACAGTGACAGGGGCTTCCTTTTTATCTCGAGAACATCGAAAACTTTGGAGGACATTTGTGGTCAGTTAGATTTTATGTAATTATTTATTCTATAGTGCTCAAGGCCTGTAAGACATAATGAGAGGTTTGGGTGAAGAATGCAGCTGAGAGACCTTAGCACCATTACTGTGTGCTGCATTCTCTGCTTAGAAAAAGCACACAGGAAATGTGAGATTGGGGGACAGAAACTGACCGCTTCGCTCGTCCAGTGGCACACTCTGTCATCTCAGCTGCTAAGTAGCTGATGCAAGGGAATGAAGGTTTAAGGCCTGCCTGTGTTACAGAGTGACTGGAATCCCCCCCCCCTCTCAAGTAACTTAGTGAGACACTATCTCCAAGTCAATAAAAAAGGCTGGAGATAAAACTCTGTGTTAGAACACTTTCTGTGCATGTACCCGTCCTTGGCCCAATTGCTAGTACCACAGAGAGAAAGAGAAAACAAGAGACAGGAAGGGAGGGAAGAGAGGGTAAAGGGGACAGGAAGAAAGAACGAAAGAAGAAAGAAAGAAAGAAAGAAAGAAAGAAAGAAAGAAAGAAAGAAAGAAAGAAAGAAAGAAAGAAAGAAAGAAAGAAAGAAAGAAAGAAAGAAAGAAAGAAAGAAAGAAAGAAAGAAAGAAAGAAAGAAAGAAAGAAAGAGAAAGAAGCAAAGAAAGAAGAAAGAAAGAAAGAGAAAGAAGCAAAGAAAGAAGAAAGAAAGAAAGAAAGAAAAAAGAAAAAGAAAGAAAGAAAGAAGTCAGGAAGGAAGGAAGGAAAGAAGGAAGGAAGGGATCATCTGGTTTTATTGAGTTGAGGCTGAAGAAACAAGTTTTTATCACAAGACTTTCTCAAGTCCTTTGAATTGGTTTCCATAATCGGTTATATAATTTCCATCAACAAAGATCACATCAATGCATCAGGGATGACTGGTTCTTTTTACACAATTAACAACTAACTTTTTAACCAGGAGAAGACAATAAGAAAACAAGTACCACAAAAAAATCAAATAAACAGAACAAGGGTAATGGAGTGAGTGAATTTAGGACTTCCTATTCAATCTATGCTATGCTTTTCCTGAGAAAACTGGGGCTTTGTGCAAAATAGTATTGATTCAGAAATATTTATCAATTTCAGTTTTCCTTTTTGCTTGTTTGTCTTGAGTATCTCAGCATATACCCCATGCTGGCTTAGAACATACAAACCCCCTGCCTTGGCTTGCTGAGTGCTAGACTTACAGACATGTACACCCTTGCCTGGATGAATGTCTGGGTTTGGTTTTCTGATGTAGCTTATGGCTATGAGGACCAGCCTGCCCTCAAATGCACTAGGAAGCCTAAGCTGGCCTCAGCCTCCCAGATGCTGTGATTATCAATGTGCATTATTATTTCTTATCCTCAGAATTCCCTCTTACTCTTTCTGCTCTTCTTCCTTTCTTCTTTCCTCACTCACCACTTCCTCAAACTCATTGTTATCTGATATCACAACTAGCATGATTTTCACTTCAGTTCAGGGAGTGGGTATTTATTCCCAAATATTAGCTGCAAGAACAGAATTATATACTGGTTGAAGATGCAGTACTTCTTCTCTGTTTCCTAACTTTCCATCATCCCCACACAACTTTAATATAAGAGAAAGAGAGGATAGTAAGTAAACTCATGTTAAGTAGTGACATTTTTCTTCATCTCTTACTTGTCAGGGTGTTCTCGTGGTAGCTTTCCTTAGAGCTTTAGCCTTCTGACTTGTAACAGAACAGAAAATTAGGTGGAGATTGAGTACTGATTGTGGCTTATGACATTCACTAAAAGTTGGCGTGCACGTTTTGTGTTTGAAATCACCTTGTTATAATTGCTTTTTAAATAAAATGCATAGAGCAAAACAGATAAAAATAAAGGAAGCTAAAAACAGGCCATGATACCTACTACTGATTGGGTGCTTCGTGATGGATGGTGGCAATGTGTGACTACTTTGTTTCACTTGTGTGGCTATCGTGCCAAATATTGTGTGTATTTGTCTTCTGAACACTTGAGATGAGTTAAGTCAATAAATTCTCAGCATAATCATGGAAGGCAAATACTAATAATATCTTCTTTTCACCTAGAAGGGAATTGAGGCACAGAAACATTAAGTAATATTCCCGATATCTCACAGCTAGTGATATATAGGGACCTAGTGATGAGCAAAGGATCCCAACCCATGGAGGCTGGTGGTAGTTGACTGTCCAATATGTCATGTGGCCTCTCCATGTGTTTTTTATTAAGTGTAAGTTAAGTGTTATACATATTGAATAATCCTACCTTTCATTGTTTCAAGCTAAAGTGATTAGGACCAGATCCAAAATAGAGCTTTTTGCTTACATCATGTTATTCTATGGTAGAATCTTTAACAATCCTCTCTCTCTCTTTATTTCTCTCTCTCCTTCTCTCCTCTCTCTCTCTCTCTCTCTCTCTCTCTCTATATATATATATATATATATATATATATATATACATATATACCTCTCTATATATATATATATATATATATATATATATATATATATATATATATATATATATATATACACACACTTCCTTTTCAACCAGCAAATGGCACTTTAAAATAAATTTAAAATGTATGTTGTATAACTGCCTGCATATGAAATTAGGAGATTCCCTAGGTAGAAGAAAACAGTGGACCAGATCCCTGCTGGTAGGAACAGATGTTTTGGGAAAAGTAGAAGCATAACGGCTTCCCTAAGTTTTCATGAGATATGCAGAATTCCCAAGAAGGTCTAATAAAGATCATTCCAATTTTGAATTGCAAGTCTTAAGGAGAACTTTAAATTTCAGAATAAAACACAAGTGCTAGATTCACTTAGATTTTGCAGTTTCCAAGTCAGGGGTACAGAAAGGTCTTCCCATCTTCCACTTTGAAGTAGACTAGAAGGCCTTGTTGAATTGTAAACGGTCTCTGCTTGGATCCCTAGGACAAAAATGCAATGTTCTCTAAGTGATCTATAGAGACCTAGGGAATGTCAGCTCAGGAGTCACAGTTTTGCCACCTGCAGTGCAATCAGCATTTCCCAGCACTCCTCTCTGACCAATTACCCTCCATCTCTGAAGCATAAGCTTCAGATGGAGGGAGGTGAGTGGAAAAGACAAGAGCAGAAAGTACATAAGCAGAGGTTAGTTCAAAATGAAGTCTTCTTTATCAATTTATAAAATGTGGTAATGATATTGAGTCAAGAAAGTGGGAAATATAGTTTTATGATATTTAAGAGTTTAAAATGAACTCTTCTACTATGAATGAAGTCTTTTGGGAATATATCACACCTTCTGAATTTAAGAGAATATAATGCCTACTTGATTTCAAGTTGAGTTTGATGAGGTGGTGAGTAAGGTGGTGGAGAATGGAAGAAGGAAAGAGTGAAGAAATGGTGGTGTAGTATTGGACCTATTTGAGAGGAAGGGAAATTAGAAGAGTAAGAAACAGCTGTGGAGTCAGCCATTGTGATGCACACCTCCTGTAATCTTGACATTCAGGAGGTAGCTGCAGGATGACCAGAAGTGTGAGGCCCCCCTGAGCCAGCCTGAAGTACATAGTGTTGCGGTCAGCTTTCTTGTTACTGCACAGAAAGAACCCAAACAAAAGCGGCTTGTGGAGGAACAGGTTTATTAGGCTAACAGACTCGAGGGGAGACTCCATCCTGGCAGGGAAAACGATGGCATGAGCAGAGGGGTGGACATCACCTCTGCCACAGCACTGGAAACTGTGGCAGTAAGGTGTGCAAAACACTGCCAAGGGGAAGCTGGCTTATAACCCCATAAGCCCACCCCCAACAACACAGCTCCATGGAGGTTGTAAAATCCAAATTGTAATCAGCTGAGGATGGATTACCCAGAACACATTCATTTGTTTGTGTGGGACACCTGGATCAAACCATGACACATAGGGAGATGATACTAGTAATAACAAGGAAAAATAAAGAACTCTGGAAGTAGGGCTTTGGATTGAGATATAACCGGCAAAACAGTAGTAAGATAAGTATCTAAAGATACAAAATTAATACCAGATAATTAATGTTTCTTCAATATGACTATGCTTTAATATGACTATTCTTTAATATGGTATGGCTCATGGAACAGTGTTGTTCAATGAGTTGGATAGAAGACTACATTTTATAATACAGAATCCCACATGACACCTTATTTATATGACACAGTCATACATATACACTTATAAATATATTATACATACATATGTGTGTGATGTGTGCATCTTTGTATGTGTGTAATATGTATGTGCACTTGAGTGTGTATGCACAAGTGTGCAAAAGGCATATAGACCCTGAGTGTTTCCCTCAATTGCTCTCTATTTTAACAGAGATTTTAACAGAGGTAAAGAAAAAAGTGCTTCAGGATTAAATGAAAGTAGCAGAATCCAGCTCAACTATTGAAGTCCTAGTTTTTATCAAGAATGGGCCACTTTAATGCAAAAGACACATCTAAGTCAGGTTTGGCTAGACTCATCTCTTATCGATGCTAATGGTTTTATACACACACAAACACACAATCTGTTATACACTATTTTATGTACTTAATTCCTTCACACTGAGTTATTACTTCCATAAACGGGCTTGGGTGGCTCACATCCTTAATCCCAGCATTCATGAGGCAGAGGAAGGAGGATTCTGTGAGTTCAAGGCCAGTTTGGGACTATAGAAGGAGAGAATGAGTTCCAGGTCAGCTGGGGCTAGAGTAAGACCCTGCCTCAAAAAAAAATTTTTTTTTGAATAAACTGTAAAAATCTCAATATCTACCAATTTCCTGGGAACAATAAATAGGCAATTTTGATCACAAGTTTCCTTAGTGATAGCCCGTGGAAGTTGTCCCATGTGGAAACTTGGGCAACAGTCCTCCATAGAACTTGTTTCAAACCTCTTTCAGCTCCTTGATTCACAGAAAATAGCAAATTCAGCTCATCCAACCAACTCCCATAAGAATGGTGAAGTCAAGAAGCTTTGAGTCTGTACTCATTTGAAGCCTACTTGGTTATCTTCTAAGGGATATGAGACTAAATTAATCATCTAGAATTTGGAAGTAGAGTTCTTTGTAGTGGG
>PVHP010022623.1:0-28194 GCA_004024765.1 Zapus hudsonius
ACTAGGTTGGGAAAAGAGTATGGATTAAAAGGCACAGAAGAGAAAATAGTCATTTATTGCAACTCTTGATGGCTAAGTTATATTTTTCAAAACAGGCTAGCATATATTGCATTATGCAGTGGTTGAATCTTAATGACATATTACAATGAATATGTCACTTGCTCAGGTTTGATATCCTCTTGTAAATCAGCTGAGACTCTGTCCAAGGTCCCAGCTACTAAAGTGGCCAAGACTGCAAATATTACCATTCACCATGGCAGAGGGAATGAAAGATCTTGAGGGCTTCTCTTCAGCAAATAGTACTCTGGATGAAGCAAATATTACCCAGCAAACCAGAATGTGTGCATTGGGTGTATTTGATGAACAAACAAAATGGTTATGACACTAGTTATCAAAGAATTTATACTAAAAACGACATTCTAAATAAAGAGGAACCATGTAGCCATATCTATTTGAAGAGAATTTTGACAGCCTCTAAAGGTAAATATGAATAATGCACATAGCTTGATGCTTAGAAATTCTACAGATTGAAATACACATACCACCTACAAGTATTTGTATAAAAGGCACAAGGAGTTGCTATGCTATTGTTTTATATAACGAAATCTTGGAAACATCTTAACTAATGACTCATTAAATACTCTGCTAAAATATTATTCAATGCTAAAATAAATGACATGAATCAATAAGATTTAAAACTCTTAGGACTACATTTAAAAAAGAGCAGAGAGCTGGTGCAGAGATGCACATCTGTAACCTCAGAACTCAATAGGCTGCAACTGGAAGGGTACAACTTGGGCTTGAATACTGAACCACACGTCTCAAAAGGCAAAGAAAACAGCACAGTGTTATGTCTTCTCATTTTTAAAAAAGTATTTGTATTTATTTATTTGTAAGCAGAGAGAGATTGAAGATGAGAGAGAGTGTGTGTGCGTGTGTGTGTGTGCGTGTGTGTGTGTGTGTGTGTGTGTGTGAGAGAGAGAGAGAGAGAGAGAGAGAGAGAGAGAGAGAGAGAGAGAGAGAGAGAGAGAATGGGCATGCCAGGGTCTCCAGCTGCTGCAAATGAACTCCAGTTGCATATGTCACTTTGTGCATCTGACCCTACATGGGTACAGAAGAGTCAAAGAATCAAGCTTGAATCATTAGGCTCTGCTGGCAAGATCCTTAACTGCTGAGCCATCTCTCCAGCCCAAATCTAATCTAATGTTTTTGAGTTAGGGTCTCACTGTAGCCCAGGCTGACCTGGAATTCACTATGTAGTCTTGACCTCTAGCTTACAGTAATCATCCTACCTCTGCCTCTTGAGTGCTGGGATTTCTATCTTCTCATTTGATAGCAATGTAAATTTAAAAATAGATGCCAAATAGCTCAATATACTGCTATCAACATATTTGTGTTAAAAGGTAAAATTATGGATTAACAACACACTGTTTAAGTAAAAGGGACTGGAGAGAAGTATGAGGGACTTTATAACATTATCTGCACTATTTTGTATTCTATTATCTATTAAACTCCTAAACATGTTCTAAAGCAAATATGACTAATTATCAATATTCATTCACATGAGAGTGGCATAAAATATCATATTGGTTTTGCTTGGGAAAACTTTCATTTAGGTTTTTGGTTTTGGCTTTCAAATTTTAAAGTAAAGGAATCACAGGATAACAAAGATAAAAATCCTGTTCCTGGCAACAAGAGAAGAAAAACATTACATAAAGCAAAGTAGACATTAGGAAGAAAAGTGGCTTTGCAGATGAAAACAAAATCACTAAGACAAAATGCCTGAGAACTATAGGAGACATTTCCTGCAACAATCACAACTCCTTTGTAATGAGAATAATTTTATCACCTGCCAGTTTATCTCGGTCCATCAAAATATGGCACCATAGAATGTTCTGGATGCTTAGTTTTTAGGAATTGACCTTGAAATCCTGAAAAAAGGCCACAACCATGAAAATCAAATGCAATTATAAACTCCATCGTAATTAACAGCATGGACTTTGCAGCCCTGAAGCCTTCAGGATGAATCTACCACGCCACTTCATGGCTGAACAATTTTAAGATGGCTTTTTGCCCTTTCAAAGCCTTCTTTTCATCATGCAATAATGCTTGTATAATATTATTATTATATGGGATAATAGTATTTCCTGATTTATAATATTGTGCAAGTTAAATTTAATTATGCATTCAAAGCTTCTAGCACAGTACCTTGCTCAAAAGTAATAGCTCAGTAGCAGTGATGGTTATTTTATGGCATTTAGGGAAAGCATGGTCTTTGCCTACATTATAATATTTTGTTTGCTTTCATGTAATTTGAGACACAACAAATATTAAGTAGGCAGTGTCTGCAAACATCTTTGGTTTCTTACATATCATTGGTTTGTGTAAGCATGTGTGATGTGGATTGGGCTGTCTGAGGAACACTCCTGTTTCTAGCAGTTTCTCCTCATCAACACAAATGTAGGGTCAGACTATAAGGCTTCACAAAGAGCTGTCAATGAGGAACAAGGTGACCCCAACCTGTGCCTATAGATGAATGTTGTATCAAGGCAGAATAAGTCAGAGGATGGAAAGAAGAGAAGCAGGAAGCAGACACTCGGAAAATGGAGAGATGTGTGCAGAGGGCAGAGAATAAGCCATTTGTGCTCCACTTCCACCTTCTTTGAGAGGGTCTTTGCCACTGCAAACCATCGCCAGCCTAGCTGCCCCCCAAGCTTCCAGTTATCCTCAGTGAGCCTCTCATTGGTTGTAATGCTTTCATCCGGGTGTACCCCACAGATGAATGCACTCTGAATGCTCCAACCCCAGCTGATGGCAATTTTGGAACCTTGCTGGAGGTGTCTTGTTGGGGGCAGGTTTATGGGGGCTATAGCCAGCTTCCCCGTGCCAGCTCTTGGCAAACTCTCCTGCTGCTGGTGTCCATCTGAGTTTGGCCAGGAGCGATGTCCACCCCTCTGCTCATGCCATCATTTGCCTTGCAATCATGGAGTTTCACCTCAACTCCGTAAGCCAAATTAAACCCATTCCTAACATCAACTTCCTTTGGTTGGGTTCTTCGTTGCAGCAATGAAAAAACAGACTAGAACATTAGTGTAGGCATATGGAGGTCACAGATGCATGCACCAATTTGCATCATGCTTTAACACAGATGTTGGGGAATGCAATAGCAACCCCAACTCTGAGCTTTGAAATTTGAGCTTATTAGATTCCTTACATTCAGCTGCATTTTTGTTTGAGTTTCCTGTGAAATCCAAAATTTCCTGTATTCATTCATGGTTTTGCTTATATTTTGGGGCTGAATTTCCATTACTTATCACCCAAAGGGTTCTGGTTAATATAAAGTGAATGCAAGCCAGACAATTTAGATATTTTCCTACTTGCCTATAGATTGCAAGGAATAAAGAGGCTTGGTTTGCCTCTCATGAAAATAGATTAAGAAAAAAAATATAATTTATTTGCAAAGCTATATTATAGACACATTTCCCAAATTTAAACATGTTTGTCATATTATCTGATGCATTGGAGCTTTGAGAGAAAAATCAGAACATAAGTACGTGCTTGAGGTTGGTTCATCACCTCATCCATTGTTTATTTAGACATCATAAAACACTTACAAAATAAAACAGGATTCTCTAGATTAAAAAAAAAGATAACAGAAAAACGACATGACTTGGCTAAATACAACTAAATAATACAAGGAGACGAAATGCAAATGGATATATTTTGTGTGAGGAATAGATATGCTGTAGATTGTGTTCTCTTATTATCATAGAAATGACATGTTCTCAGCTTTAGTTATAGGCCGCCACATTTAATAATTGAAACACAAACACATGAAACAGTAATTTAGTGGCAGGCTTTGTAATTACAAAAGTATAGCAAGGGTTTGTTTTGTAAACATACATGAAACTCCTTTGTACAAAGTATAATTAGCATGAACATTAAAACATAAGAAAAGCTTAAAGTTTAAAGCTTAAATTTGGCTGTATTCTCACTAAAGCAATGGTTCAAATAAAGACATGTGAGGCTTGCAGAATCAAATTTTTTTTTAAATTTCTTGCTTGTGACAAATGAACTATTGAAAAGTTCTTAATATAGTAGGCACATTTTGAAATAGTCTAGTGTTTACTTTTGACATCAGGGCTCTGAGTCTGTTTTATTTACAGTCTGCACTGGCAGTATTAGATGGTATTGTAACTCTCTGGGTAGGCTGGCAGGGCCATATGATGTGTTAAGACTGCCATAGTTTTAAAGCCTGTGCTGCCATTGATGGTGATGCTGAGCAGAGTCCTTTCTGTCCATGAATATAGAGACAACTAGAAGAATCTATGTGGGTAATGTATATCTTTGGAAAATAAACTGTTACATTGGTTCCCTGATGTACATTAAAACAAATAGTTAGGAGGTGCAGATTTCTTTCTGGGAATCTTTATGTCTAGGATAGAGAAAGCAAGCTGTTTTGGCTTAACTAATTTATAATTGCAATGCCTTCTATACCTGAATTCAGGTCCTTATAGACTCAAATTTTATATGCCAGAAGTTGAACTTCATTAGGCTTTCTGCTAAGATTCTTGTCAACCATCTCACTGAATATTAAAAACAATGCCATCAAACAATCATATTTGCCCTATTATAGATGAAGTGTATAAGACTCAGAAAAGCTGGCTAATATAGCCAGAATCCAACACAGTAACTGTTCAAGCTAGAATTAGAAACCAGGAAATCTGAAAGCCCAACAATCATAAGCTAGCTTTAGTCACTTCAAGGCACATTCATGTGCCAACTACTCAAAAGCATGCTTATTTTCATATATGTTATGGACTAGTGATATTTGTCCTCAAAAATAATAAGATTGTATAATTTAATAGTTATGCTTCTCTTCATTGTCTGTGACATAAAGAACATGTAGTCTACCTTTTTATTTTTAATAAGAGCCCAAATAATTAGTTGTCTAATGTCTTCAGTTCACAGTTAAGAATGTAGATGATGGGGGCTTGGGGAGATGACTCAGTCAGTAAAGTTCTCAACACACTAGTGAAACCTGAGTTTGGATCCTCAGAACAGATGTAAAATGCCACAAGTGGCAATGCACGCCTATAGTTTCAGCATGGGAGATGTGGAGCCCACAGATCCTGGAGTTTGCTAGTAGATATTCTGACCAAATTGGTAAGGTACAGGTTCCGTGAGAGACCCTGTCTCAAAAATTAAAGTAGGGATTCATTGAGGAAGATACCCAATGCCACACTGAAGTATACACACACACAAATATTTGTGGCCATACAGAGGGTGGGGCGGGATACAGAGGACAAGGTGGGCATGGGGCCAATGGTTTGTCACCTGTCTTTGCTGCACAGGAAGAGCCAAAGTTGGATCTGCTCTCAGGGCTCTAGCCCACAGAGACCCTTGAGACAATCCTAAGAAACAACAGAGGAAACAAAGTTCCAGTGCCTGTGACCGATATGTGGGTTATTCGGGAGAATACACAGAAATGGAAAACCATCAAGAAAAGTAGATAAATGTTCAGCTAATCCAAGCAGAGCATTCTATTCTTTTTTTTAACAGAGATGAATATTAGCAAAGGAATATTTGGGGAACTTGAAAAACTCTTCGTTTTCTTTGGTGGACACATGTGCTCATCTTAATGTGAAAAGCAAAGAAATCCCTATCTCCCAGCTCTACGTTTCTGAACGAGCTCAACAATGGGTGCACTCAGATGAAACCTCAGTTAGCGTGTGCTTTCACTGGGAATGTGCTTATTAACTGTTGTTCAAATAGTTTGTAGACATAACAGTCCTTGGAGTGAATGTGGCTTTGTATTGACAAGGTAGTCATTTGTTGTTATTTATAGTTCTTTTAATTTTCACCTTTTTACATTTAAATTTTCTTCCACAGGTTATGATTAAAGTGGGCACTACTTAAGAGAGGGGAAAACTCCCTTTAATGTGCATTTTTTCCATAAAGATTTTTAAGCTTCAGAACAAACCCAAGGATGTATAATTTGTTCCTTTGTCAGTCTTAAGAGCACCTAAAATTTGTTCCCAAGAAAAACAATCATGGAATCATTATGGGAAGCTCAGGGCAGGGTCTTCTTTTAGCAGAGGTCATCATTTTAAACAGATGTTTCTTTCATCCGTGGCTAAAATGATTCAAAATAAAAGAAATAAAGGAAACCAGCATTTATTTAAAGTATTAATAGCCCAAGACTCTCTTCTGGCTGATAACTCATTTTCATACGTAAATCTTAACCTGGTAATGTGGAAATATCAATTATCATGGAAAACTGCATAACATAGTTAACAGTTTAGCACCAAACCCCTGTTGGTGATGCAATTATACAATCCTAGATATTTCCTTAAATTCACTGTCTCAATTTCCTTATTTTAAATATATAAAGAGAATATAAGAATAGTCTACAGCCACACCACACTGAACATGCCCTATCTCCTCTGATCTTGGAAGCTAAGCAGGGACGGGCCTGGTTAGTACTTGGATGGGAGAACTTAATTATATAAAGTAACCTAGAATAAAATTGAATTAAAGAATACAGTTGGAGCTCTTGGCATGTTGCCTATTACCTTTATCATTATTACTTTTTTTTTTTCTTCAGGGATGCAAACTGAGGCCCAAAACTCCATACAGCCACTGAGTAGTAAGCATGATATTTAAAACCAGGCCATTTGTACTCCCAAAATGAACATTTCTCACACTGCACAATATTATGAGTGGAGAACAACTGAGTGAAACATGATGGAGAAGAATGAGACACACAGATACGGGAATGCACATAACTTTTCATTTTATTTCTTGCCCAGTGTTTTCATTGAGGATTGTCAATGATTTGTGACTTTAAAAAAAAAAAAAAACTGTCACCAACCTTCTCTCCACAGGGTTACCAAACAGTAGACAGTGCTGTTGATGTGTGTGGACCCATTTTGAACCCTGAAAATAAGAGCCCTGATGAAGGTAGAGATACAAAATTGGGTCTTTTCTTTAGTATTGACCATGTCATATTCAAATTCATCTCATCAGATTGTTGTCACAAACACCAGGAGTTTATTCAAATAATCATGTTCCCAAAAGTACTTGAGTGGGGGGTGGGGAAGGCTTATACCACTACTCACAGTCCACTGAGGCCACCACAGGTGAGTGCCCTCCCCTGAAGATGAGTGTATGGGACGCTGCAAGGGAACATACATATGCACGCACCACACACAACAGAGAGAGGAGAGAGAGAGAGAGAGAGAGAGAGAGAGAGAGAGAGAGAGAGAGAGGCACAACTGAGGTATGCAAGCATTGTATAACTTGTCTCCAGGTTACAGCAATCATTGATTCACTTTACATTCTGCTCCATGACTCAGGGCTCTCAGACTGAAGATGTGTCAATGTTTCTTATATCTTTCTGTCATCACCTAGGTTTATCACCAGCTCTATAGAGCACTGAAAAGCAAACACAGACCAGGAGAGGGTCTGGTCAGCAGAGCTGTGTGTCCTAACATTGCAGCCAGCAGAGCAGCTGGTGGCTAGGGAACAAAGGAGGTACCCATTTCTAGAAGTGAAGGTTGGGTGAATAACAGTCTTCAGCCTCGGATCTCCTCACCCATAAAGAGAAGCAGTTCTGGCTCGATGACAGAAGTCCAGGTCACCTTCATCCTCACCTTCACCTATGTCCTTCTGGCTCATCACAAGTAAACCTAGGGTCTGGGGGATATGATTGGGGCAGCCTTCCTTGCATAATTGGGATTTTCTGTAAAATTGGAACATTTTTCATATTAAACATTATCTTCAAAATCCTAGGGCAATGTTCCAAGAGCTTTGATTCACCCTGAAATGATTTGGTTTTCAGAATGTTTCAATTTCTGGATTTAGCAAGTCTGAGCTGTGGTGCAGAAAAAAATAATATATTTTTTAAAAATCCTTGAAAAGCTCAAGGCTCAGAAGAGCCATGTGGCCAGCTAGAAATTGCAGAATATTCCATTTCATTTTCTGTTTTAGCATGAGGATTTCTTCATGGTGGGTATCCAAACAAGAACAGGGCAAATAACATCATACAAATAAGATATCAGGTGCCAACCTTTCCATCTGTATCATCTTTAACTAAAGAAGCTGCAGCTTGTGTTTGATCAAGACTGTCTCCTGCTAGAGGTACAGGATCTGAGTTCTCACTGAGCATATAAGCCTGGATGGAGCAGCCCCCTGAATATACCAAGTGAGCATTAAACCTGAGTCATTCTTTTTACTGTTAATGTAAGAAAATATTTTCATATTCTTTGTGTAGCAAAGAAATATCCATTTGGTTCTGACAAACCAATAAAAAATGTGTTTCCCTCATTTAGGGGCCCAACTTTTAGCTCTGTAATGACAGTGTGAATTGGCTTTACTCATTAATTCAAATTTTATTTTTTCCAAATTGTCTTTAATTCATTACCATTATGATGTCACCTCACTCACTTCCTAAAGTAATTTTCTTTAAAAAAAATCAAAAAAAGCAATACTTACAAAATCCGTTCTGTGACTCAGTCATAGGATATATTTATTAGGAAGGAGACTTGAGCATCCATCTCAGTCACTCATACTTAAGGAACCCCACTACTACCAGCATTGAATTAGACTGAAAGTTTCCTTGGGTGTGTATCAATTCACTCTCTATAAAGTATCCACACCTTCAGATACCACTCCATCTACCTTGGTTGTAGTCTGTACTACTTCACGTCCATTACTGTGGTTGCCTAACTGATCTCCAAACTCTTTCCAATAGATTCAGATATTGGCACCAACTTTAATTTCTGAAAACTAGAGTGTCAGAAAGATTCCAGTTAGCTTCCTTCATACATACCACTTGAACTTGTTATTTAAGTCAACATGGCCTTTGACTCAATGTATATAACATCTTTCCCTCTTCTTAGAGAACCACCTTATCCATTTCTTTCAATGTTTGTTTAGTTCAGGAAGGCTCTGCCAGACAGCTGCTCTTCTCCTGCCCTCATCTCAATGTATGTTGTTGTTAGGTTCAATTTCAACTCTTCTTTTGAAGAAGCTTTTGCATGTCTTTTCCATTGTAATCCCTCACTGTTTGACAATGTTCTTTCTCTCCAAACTCTCATAGAATTTTATTATTCTAATTTCTGTAACATATAACTAGTAACTCTATGCTTGAATCAAAGATTCTACATTCTAATGTCCGGGAATGGAAGAAGTATAATACACTGCTCCATAGCACCCAATATCAGACCCACCCACTGTACATGACTCCTCATAAATTTGTTTATTACCTGGGTTGTTTTTTATTTTCTTTACTTTGGGGGGGACAGGATTTCTCTATATGGCTCAGGCTGACATCGAACTTAAAACCCTCCTGCCTTGGCCTCCTGGAGGCTGGAATTACAGTCATGCTACAAAGATGTGCTTTTATAAATTCTTAATGAAATAAAATAATTTTGTATTAATGTGACTTACAGTCAAAAAAGTTGTGTGATGTAGTTTCTCCTTATCATGCTTAAGATCAGTTGCGTAATGTAGTTTGTTACCTTCTACTTGTATTTTCAACAATTAGCCCCAAATCTTATAAATAGAAAGCGTTCAAAAAATAGTTGAATAAATGGAAAATTGAATGAATAGATACAAATTCAATAAAATGAGAAACTAAGATGAATCACAGTATACTTTGAAATAAAATAACTGTTTCAATTTTAAAGTGTTGTGTTCCTTCTAAATCAGAATTCAATAGTTTTCCCAAAAGATCTCACTAAGAAAGTCATGTTAATGAGTACTCATTAAATACTTTCAAAACTTTATTTCTTGGTAAGCGCAGCAGAGAATCCAGAGCATCTGCTGGCAGCTGAACAAATGAAGAAAACAGGTATATTGTAGTTCCTCATAAGTGGTAGATACCCAGGTCTCTCAGGAAACAAAGGCATGTATCAAGGGGCCAGTTTCAGAAAACAACACTTGGCATCACTTTGCTGGAGAAAGAGGAAGCTCGTCCAGCTGTTCTCCTGAGAAAGAAGACCTCTGAGAATATGTCAAGAGCAAGAATAGAGTGTGCAGCCATATCAATGGGCCATATATACACTTCCTGGCATCCTTCCTCAAAATCACCTAGTATAATGCTCAGCACAGAGAGAGATAAAAATGCTGTTGATTATTTGCCTAGCCATGTTCTATGTGGCCAAGAAAGGTGGGTAGCTATTGGACAGGATTCAAAAATGTCTTTCACTGCCTGAAACTGTACGATTGATTCCCTGGAGAAACACAGATATTCAGCCCACAACGGCTCAAATTGTACTATGGGGAAGGGATAAACCAATTCTTACATTTCTTTCTGTCTAGTTTCTTCCCACTTTCCAAGGCCACTCCAGTCTTCATAAATGTTTAAGATTCAGAAGATTAGTGGTTAATATATATACTTCCCTCAGTAAACAGGGTGACATTCACTTTGAATATATAACTTTTATGTGAACTCTGCAAAGTAGAAAAAATATCATCACTAAAAGATGTTAGGATAGTATCGATGACAAAGGACATTAAATAATTATTAGGAAAACAAAATATTTGCTGCCTCATTCTTCTGCATGAATATCCCTACTAAGAGAAATAAATTAAACTTCAAAAGCTAGCACTTTACATCCACTTAATTTTAAATGTCTTGATATTATTATAGGTACCATTTGGGGATTATGTCTGAGAGTACTTAAATGATCTTTCTCATATTCCTTTCCATGCTATATTGTAAATAATATTGGATTTAATTTCCTCTGCACAATAAAGAACTTGAATGTTTCTATTTCTTTTTTTTTCTTTCCTGTTTAATAAAGAACTAAGGATGAAGTGAGAGGGTAATGATAATATTCCTGCCAAACAAAGTTACTGCAGTAAGGTCAAAGCAGTGCTCATGACTACATCTCAAACTTAACATATTTACTCAGTGTTATTAATGATGAATACAGTCAATGAACCAGGCTATAAATACCTCGTCCACCCAGCAGCACTGTATCAGAACCTCTACCTTTATCTCTTCCATGACTGTTACCTGGCAGGGTCTTCCTTTCCTCAAATCAAAATCTGACCTTTGAGCAAACAAGCAATGAAAGAACTGGGAAATATCTTAATTGCAATCTTACCAAATTTATACCAGAAGAGAACGCAAAAACAGAATACAGAGGTTCTTAACCCCTATAATCAAGAAGTTAGTCTAAATTAAATCTCCAGAGATTTGTTTCTGATATAATACCAAGGAAATCTACAAAACTGAAGCCTATAATACCACGTGGACAGAAACACTTTGACTAAAATAGTTTACATAAACATTAAGTAATGTATTTCATTGTGCTACCTCCAAAGGTAAGAAAACAGTAGCAAGCATGGAAAAGATGTCACAGATATCTCCTTGAATGAACGTGATCAGAAGGCTCTGGATTTTTTTAAGGATGCCCAGTAGAGGCTACTTCAATGTCTATCAGAAATTTCTGCACTTGACGGAGCAGCTCCTGCCAAGGACAGCGCCCATGTACAGATCAGGACCCGGGATAATCCACACACGTAAGCAGAGCCCCAGGTAACACTTCACAGTTAGGGCTCTCCAAACACACCTGCAAAGGCCCTCTGGCCATGCCACTGAGAATTTTGACATGAGGTAGTTTCTGGTTATCCAGTCTATTTCAAGATAGGAGAATCTCTAAGTAATATTAAACGAACGTGACTAAAATACAAGACAGCTGACCATGTAAAGCCCAGTGCAACTTACAGGCTATGACTAAGGAAAGTACACAATATATGTCTCACTTTGTGACCCTTTAGAGAGAAAAGATGACATTTGGCAGATACGAGGCCAAGACAAGCAAATCTGGGCCTGTCACTCTAGTGACAAGGGTACAGTCATCAGAGAAGAATGCTCAGTGTAGTCAAGAGAAATCTGGGGAAACTCCATATGCAGGAAGAAAAGAAGGTTTGTACTAGACTAAATCTAAAGGACAAATTACATTATGAGAAGCAGGATGAGGTGATTCCGGTGGGATTAATACTGCTGAGCTCAGGCTTCCCAGTGTGGCTTGATGAAAGATACAGCAAGATTTCAGGAAGGGCAGCAGCAGCAGAAATAAAACTCATCCATGTCAGAAACAGCCAGATTGGTAGTGCCATCTCTGTCAACTCAAATCTATTCAAATGGCTACTGAGAGCCAATATCTGTCTTCATTGATGAACTGTGACATAATCAGTTAGCAATCTCAGCCATGGATACAGGAGAGAAGTGCAGCATCCACGAGACACATAGAACAGTTGCTGTCCTGAAGTCGCATGCGCTTGGTGGAGATGTTAGGCTTTCCAAGCTTGGTAAGAATGATCTGGAAAAAATGAAATTTGATCTCATCTTCACCAGTTGTTGGTTTTGTCTGATTATTTAAAGCAAGAATCAAACAAAGATATATTTTGGTGGCTTATAAAGATTCATTTTTAAAAAGCCCATCCAAAATGCCTCATCTTCTAACAGATGACTTTCACTGAATGCTAGAACATTTCTAAAAAACAGACCAAAAGTTGGGAGAAAGTACAGCGACTGGCATACGATGTTAAAATATTAATATTGGTAAACATTCATTTGTTTAGATTTAATATAAAGCATAGAAAATAGATTGTAGAAATGGGCAGGAAGCTGTGCCCCTAAGGTAAAATGCAGTTTTATAGTTATGAAAATTTAATTTGACTGCTTTCTCAATAATTGCTCATGTTTGTAGCAGCAGCCAGCAAGATAACGGTCAATCAAACGGACATCACCCTGTAAATGCTCTTAAAAAGCCTGCATTGTGTCTCCTGATGGGAGAATGGCGTTGCTTCCAATTGTCCAAAGATGCCCGGCTGAAAAGCAGAATAAGAAATTGGACAGTAGGAAATCTTTATATATTGCCATTTTCCTCTGTTTCTCAAATTAAATTCCTGTTGGGAGCTGGAGCATTTTTTTTCCTTGTGAAAATGGAAAATCTGTCACATCATAAACCAAGCCATGAACACAGAATGTGTGAGATTGTCTTTTTAAAATTCTGTTTGTGGCTAGGAAAAATTAGGATATTCTACAAATATGGGCTGGGCAAATATTTCTTTCATAGGTGAATGAAGGTCCCTCCATGTATGAAAAATCTCCCCGAATGCTAGGTAAAGAACAGCAACAGAAACACCCCTCTCTGTCTCTGTCTCACTCTGAGCCTTCTCTAATTCTTCTCTTCCTTTTGTTCTTTCTTGTTCCCTATTTCCCACACTCTTCATGACCGTTGAGAAAATGTCATTAATAACTGGTACAAAGAATCGTGCTCGGTGCAAGGAGATAAACTGGGGATGACAAAATATCAACTTCCCGCTGCTCAATTGAAAGCCCTATCTGTACAACTGGTAATTACTTTTAATTTAATTAGGACTCCTGGTATTGTTTCTATCTCATAGATTACATTATAACATGTAATGTGTTAAAGCAACAAGACAAATTGAGGCGAGAAAACACAGAAAATATTACCTTTTGCCTATAAATAATACCGCAGTTAAACTCTTCAAAAAGCCCTCAAATAGCTGTTCTGCAGGCTAATTATTATTTTCCATATTCCTTTAGTTTAAGTGAGCAAAAATCTTGCATAATCTAATGAAAACTGTATCTCATGAGTTTTTGAAAAGAATTTTTAAAGTCTATACTTTTTCTCTTTTTCCTCTTTCATAAAGAACAAATAAATTATTTATGCCTTTGCATGCTGAAACAAAATTCACATCATTGGAAACAGCGCCATCAGCAGTACAGATAGAATATGACCATATTTCTTGTGGTACAAAAGTGTGTGGGGAAGGCAACGCTTTTAGGAAGAAAGCCACAGTGACCAAGACTAGGTATTTGCTGACTCAAAATGGATATCAGCAATCCATTCCTTTGCAAAAGACTCGATTTGTGAGACACATTTAATTTGAGTTTCCACATGGACTTCACTAATGTATTTTGAGCTACTAAGTAAAATCTACCATTGTTTTTCCAAATAAATTTTGTAATATAATAAAGAATGATCACTGGGTCCTTAAGGATTTGTCTTCAAATATTACCAAACCATAGAGCCAATAGTTAAGTGAGGTGGTAAGAGACAGAAAGAGAGAATGAGAATCAACAATTCAAGGGAACAGATGCCTTTTCTTCAGTTGGAAGATTAGCCACAATGAGCTGAGAATTGCTGTCCAAATAAAAATCTGAATAAATGACTAGTTAAAATACACTTAGAACCTCCTTTCGTAATATTTAGTCTTATCTAATCAATTAGACCTGGAAATTTGTAAGATAGATTTATTGATTTTTCAAAATCTTACTCTAAAAATGTCAAATGCAACAGAAAACAAAGTCCACCCCTCATAAAGATTTTCTAAGCTATATGTTCAGCAATAATTTTAGTCCCCAAAGACCCTAAGTGTCATCTTGCATGATATTCTCATTTGATGTATAATAAATCCAACTTCTGAAACAGAAAATTAGAAAATACATCCCAGCAAAACAGAACAAGGACCAAACTACTAGTTTGCTTTGAATTCAAGTCATTTTCCCTCTAAGATATTGCTATTACTCAGGGCACTAACTAGAATTCAAACAGAATCCCAGAGGCTTAATAAAGACTATATAAAATTTAAAAATAATATTGTTTAGATTTGATTCTTTGAGAGGGGGAAGTGGATACTCCAAGAAATAAAAATACTTCAGAATACCTGGATGACTTACTGATTATCACGATGTCTGTTTTTAGAACAATTCCTCTTTGGCAAACTTCTACCTACAGCCTGGTAGAGAAGGACCAGCTGTTGCCCTATTTGCAGCCCAAGAAATCAGCACTGGCAGACAGTTCCTGCAAGATGAAAGACTTTTGGCAAAATGGCACTGTTCTCTTATAAAAATAGCAAGGCATCATCTGGGTAAAGTCAGGAAAACTGATGACTTCTGCCAAAGAGGAATTTTGCAGTCCAGATAACAATTCAACACTGCATTGGGACAGAGACCTAGAAGGATCATTTAGATTTAAGGAAGATGTAAGGAGTATTAGATTCTAAATATTTAAAAACATTGCTTAGGCAAGCTGTGATATTTCCTTCAAAAACATTCAAACAGTTTTTGTTAAATATACACCTATAAAAAATGACATGTAAGGTATAAGCATATGTATGTTAAAATGAGGCTCAATGGTTATACACATCCTTCTAGAACAGATGCAAGAAATACTGCCAAGAGGAAGAATCAGAAGAAAAGGAAAACTGAATAGGAAGAGGGAGAATGATGCTAGATCATATTGAAATACGCCTCATAGATATGAGGATAAAACAAGTACATTGCATCTTCTCATGGAGCAAACAGTCAGGCAGTGCATTGAAATAAAAAATGGCAAAGGGAAAAGGATAATTAGGGATGGGGAGGGGGGGAATTGGGGAATTCGGGATAACAACGCATGGTTTGCCCACTAAATAATGTAACTCATTATGGACAATAAATATATATTAAAAAAAAAAATTCTTGTTGTAGCTGAAAAAGAACCTCGAAGCATGTGATTCTGATAATGTCCCACAATGTTTTATGGAACCAGCACATAACTTTGAAACACATCCTCATTTCTTCATGCCGAGAGTAAAAGGGGAAATATCTGTGTATTTCCTGTTACTACTTGGGAATTCACTTGCCCTGTATTCAGCAAAGGA
Organism: Zapus hudsonius; assembly: GCA_004024765.1. NCBI lineage: Eukaryota > Metazoa > Chordata > Mammalia > Rodentia > Dipodidae > Zapus > Zapus hudsonius. Next base: position 15,694 of record PVHP010022623.1, read on the forward strand.
AATAAGATTCTCCATTGAGAAATCAAGAGTGATATCAAATTATAATGAAGTGAAGCAGAGGTACAAAGTCATCCAAAGGAGAAAAAAAATGAATCCCAAGTCAACACGACTGGACCGTGTTATTTGAATAAACAAACACATCTGAACAAGAAAATATGAGCTAATGGAGACTCAGTCAGGAAGGAAAGCAGACAAAAGGAGAGCCGTAGAGGCAAACACTGGCTCTGCCTGCTCGATCACTGTCCAAGAGAAAGGGAATTTTGGATGTCAGTCCATCATCTCCAGATGGAGTGGAAAGCCATCTCCTGCATGGAGATGAATGTGTGGAGTGAAAAAAATCAAAGGATTTGGCAGACCGACAGTTCCTTAACCAATTATAGCCCTGTCCTAAAATGAATACATCAGGATTCTTTATCCTGATGGGCATAAAAGTCAGCTAATCAAACTCCATCTTCATCATTTCTAGTGTTGCCACACAACCTCTGACACATATTAAGGATGTCTGGAGGGATAGAATATGTGATATTCTAAATCACGTTTTCCTAAGTAAGTGACTAATTTTTTTTCCAGTCTCCTTACTCTTTTCTTGATCTAATTCCTCCATGAGGATAGGAACTATAGAAACGCAAAGTTTGGCACACCATAATGGTTTGATCTGTTCAAAATTGGGTTGGTAAAAGCCAATCTTGGTCAGGGCTGGAGAGATGGCTCAGCGGGTGGGGCACTTGCCTCCAGTGCCTAAGGCCCCAGGTTCAATTCCCCAGGACCACATGAGCCAGATCCACAAGGTGGTGGCCCTGGTGTGCTCGCTCTCTCACTTTATCTATCTATCTATCTATCTATCTATCTATCTATCTATCTATCTCTCTGCTTGAAAATGAATAAATAAAATATTTTTTTAAAAAAGCCAATCTTGACCAGATAGCCTCAAAATAATTTACACTGTCTATTGTAGCTCATGCTGTGGAAAGGCATTTAAAAGCTTCTACTGTGAATTGATCTTTCTATGACAAAAGAAGCTGAGGTATAGAAAAGACAAATACCATGCTTCTGATAAATTGTTCTCCGACTAGACTACAGGTCAGTGCTCTCGCAGTCCGTGGAGTGGCTGTGTTCAAAGCCCCTGTCTGGAGAAGACATGCACAAAGCATTGTTTTCCTACAGATAGGGACCATAAGGCTAAGTTTGCAAGTAATTGGAGAAAACTAGGAAGTAGGAAATTTGTGAGCTTGATGCATCCTCTGTCATTGGTCCCGAAGTCTTCTTCATCCCCCAGGACTACCTTTCCTGAGGTTAACTAAGCAGTTCCTGATAGTCATTGGAATAAAACCGAGACTGATTTTTGAGGGGCTGCACAGGCAGGGTCCTCAGCACTGTCATGGCTGGGTGGGAAGTGGGAAGGGGATCTGCCCTAAGGAATCATTTATCTTGCTGCAAGTGACTGGATAGCATGATGTGTATAGAAGAGAGATAAAAACAAAAAGCAAGCCATGGAAGACAATGGCCTCCCTGGGTTAAAGAGATGTGGTTCAATTTACTGTAGAGAATTCAGAGAGCCAGGGGATGCATTGAGATTCAAAAGGGCAGATGGCATGCTGAGATTAACTTGGCTCCAGTTCGCGACTTTGTGACTCCAACGACCTGGACAGATTTTAGTCTGCTGTGGAAGATGGCAAACTTAGTTGATAAGTGGTTTGCTAATAAGTTTACAAAGAAAGGAGAGTAAACAGAGATAAGTCCATGTACACCCAGGATCAAGCTAGGTGCTGAACCAGATCAGAGGATAGCCATCGTGGATTCTTAGTAGCTGCTCATATCCAGCTATTGGACATCAGGGTGATCCAAAGGACAGTGATGGGGTTCACCCTGTGGGTTACTGCATCGACTTCCTAGGCTGTTCTAAGCTCTAGGTTAGAAGCCATAAAGCTGAGAGGTTTGTAAAAATAAGCACTTGATGCCATTCATGAGTTTATGGTTCTGCGCATCTGGACCAGGTTTGACTGCTGATGGCATCTGAGCTTTATTGAGTCTTCAGTCAGGTGGGAATGGCCAACGATGGGAGCGGGGCTCCAGGGGCACAGGTCTTTGGTTACATAAGCCCTTTTCCTGTCACCTTGCTGGGTTCCAAGAGAACAAGCACAAGCATTCAAGATCTTTTGAGGCCTACACTCAATGCTGACAAGCTGCACTTCCCCCTCGTGGCTCTCCACAGTCACACACACTCAGACTTAACAGTGGAAGGACAAAGAGGCAGAGGCCCAGGACACACAAACAGAAAAGAGGCAAGAAATGTGGCCAAGGCCCAAATCTACATGTTGAGTGAAACACTTCAGCTGTTACAAAGGAGGAATGGTGGAGCCAGGTTAGAATAAGGTCGTCTTCCACGACCAGCTATACAAGTGCATTTTCCTTTAGAATGCTGGTCTCCACTTAATGAAAAGGGACAACCACATGGCTGTGGCAACTTTCTTTACTGTGGGAGTAGCTAGTCCTCCCGGTAGTTTTATCTGATTTAGAAGGTCAGATTCAATCATTGTACCTCCTATGCTATTTCTTCATCTGTAAAAGGTGGAAAATTGAGAGAACCATCTCATATGAAACTTGTGAATGTTAATGAGTTAGGAATAGAAAAGAAGATTGCCAACAGTAACTTACCAGTTTTTAGGTTTGGCTGCTATAGTTTTCATCTCCTTAGTTTCATTATATTTATAACTAGTCCTTGTTACCCAAGTGGGGTCGGATGATTAAAGACAATGCAGCATGCTCAAATGGAAATCTTTTTTTAAAAAAAAGCAATTTTCATTTACTTAATATCAATACGACTTTGAATAAGACAATTATGTTTATTCTTTTCTTTTTTTTCTGATGGGGTAGTATGATAAATTTAACTCACAGATTCTCCTCCTGCTCATTCTTTCTTCTTTGTTTATGAAGACAGGCTTTCACCCCACAGCCCAAGCTGGTCTGAAATTCACTGTAGAGCCCAGGCTAGATTCCAAGTCATGACAGTTTCCCTGCCTCAGCCTCTGAAGCGCCAGGATTACAGACGTACGCCACCATGCCTGATGCCACTGTGTCTGCCTCAGACTCTTCCTCTTTACACAGGGTCTTTCATGTGGCAGTTAGGTGAATTACCAGTCAGCTATATCCTCACTCCCAGGTATACCTTCTGAGAAATACCATTAAAAAAAATCATTGCTGTAAGAGACCAAGCAGTTCAAGAGACTCAAATGCCCATAAGGCATAGTTAGTAATATGAAGCAGCCGAGCTATTAGGGTGCATTTCAGTGAAGAGCTGGGTGCTGGGATGAGGGAGAGAAAGATGCCCATGGCTGGTGGTAGAAGCCAAAGGAGGCTCTGAAGATAGCAGCTTCTTTTGGAAGACAGTCAGATTGGGTAGATGAAGAGAAGACAAACATGAGTAAAGCGATAAGATCATGAAAGTTCTTGATGTGAGACTAGAGTCCTAGCAGGAAAATCTGGACTTAACATGGTGACAGTGATAACAATAAAAAGATGATGTTTTAAAAATTAAATCCACTTAAGAGTAATAATAAGGAATTTCAGCCAGCAAATAGCACATGAATACGGAATGCCAGGAAACTCAATGCTTGCTCCGGAGATGCTGAAGAGAGAGGGAAAGACAGTGGATTTGGGGAATGAATGTTCTTTAAAAGCACAAGTAGTGTATCCTGATGTGCAAAGGGCAAGCAAGTACTGAGAATTGCACTATATAGGGAGTAGAGAGCCTCTACTATAGAGATCTTTAGAACTGTCAGGATAAAGCATCCTGTAATAAGATTAGTCATTCTTTGTAATAATGAATGGAGCAAGTTTGCTCACCAGTATCTAACCACTGGAAAATATATCTGGAACCTGTGTGTTTATGTTAATGCATGTGGGTGGGCAGAACTAAGATTTCTATGGTCAACACATTTTTCTTTCACTCTTTCACTTTAAAGATGATTACAACATTATTCCTCCCCTTCAGACACAATCTAGTGATGAAGGGGGAATTAAAAGCACCCATAAAATTATTTTTTGATTTAATTATCACATTATTGGTATCTTATACCTGCTGCAGAATAGAATTACAACCTAAAAGAGCACATCTCACGAGAAGAAGGAAAGCTTGGCTTATCTTTAATGTAATCAACTTTCTTATCATCTCTTGCCAGTTAAAACAGAAAGAACTATTTTACAGAGCAGCTACCGATGATTAAATAAAATTGGATATTTGAAAGAAATCCATGTGTCTGGCATTTTTCCATACCTTAGTAGGTACTTTAAAAGTGGGCTTTAGATGAGCTTGTACAGGTCAAGTGCTCAGGATATTTTGTTTCACCAGGGAAAAAATAAGGAAAAAAAATAGGTGTGTTTCCAAGTATATTTCAGAAATGTAACTTGCAGCCACCTCTTGAATATTCATTTTGTCACCTTGTTTATTACAGCTTTCTCTAGTCATGAAATAGTCATGAGATTAGAAATGCACAGCCTTGTCTTATTTCTTTGGAACAGGTTTCATAAATGAAGAGACATATTACTTGGATAATTCTGCAACCTCACATTTCTATAAGTACATTTGTAAAACTTAATTAGGAACAATATATACAGTTTGGCAGGTAGTTACTGAAACAGCTCTATAGTTTTATGAAATATATTAAATTTGGTACACAAATAATGTAATCATTTAATGGGTCAATTTCAATTACACTTTTCCACGTGGCACCTTGGAAATCGATTTTTCTAACATAGAGACATTAGTCTTTTTCATATTCTACATATATTTCAGGCTCATGAATAGAATTGAAACTAAATTTAATAAATCTTTTCTTCATTTTCAGCCAAATGTCCTCTGTTTGATGGATATTAGTGGCAACACAGCTTATACATATCACCAGTATTAAAAACAAAATCCTTTGTGGCATGGGTACAATGTTTTGAAAGAATTTTCCAATTATTTGGAAGGGAATTTAGGATATAAATCAACTGCCAACTTATTAAATATTGTGATAGCATATCTCCAAGGAAGTTCCACAGAAGACCCAAATCATTGCTTATAACCCCACCAAAGAAACCCGTGGCAGAATTGGGGCATGCTTAAAGGGGTCTAATAGTAAAAGAAATCAATAAATAATAAAAAATAATTTTAATGAGAACTGTGCACATTAAGGCAGGTAACAGTCACTCTACGTCAAGGTGCATTCCTTTCATGGATAAGTTATATGCAACAGTATCTTGGATAGTGGAAAATGAGTTTTTCAAAAATACAAAAATATGGAGTTTTATCTTTTCCATGTAATTTAACCCTTCTAAAACCAAGATTCTGCATTTTCTTTCTCATACTTTGGGGTAAGTTTTTAGGAATAAGGGTAACAGTGTAAACAGGCTACTTCATGAGCTAAATATAAACAGAGACTGTGAGTTCCAAGCAAGGGCGATGTTCCCAATTTTGTCTTTTTTAGAACATCCAGAGAAAGATACATTAGTCTAGATTCCAAATCCAACAGAAGAAAGGGGGAAAAATTATATTTGCCTTCTCTTTTCTTTCTTTTTTCTTGGCCTTTCTTTATATTTCTCATCTTTCTGAATATGTATATAAGAAGAGACTATTTTTGCTCCTATACATGCTCTGACATTCCTAAGAAAGACTTGGGCTTACCTCAGGAAATCATTTATGGATAATTACTGCTTGGCACTAAAGCAACACTTAACAAGCTTGCCTTTTTCTACCGAGAGATGAAATAGTCAAGCCTGGTTTTCACTGAATGCCAAAGTGGACTTTTCTTATTCATGCCTGATTTTTATGTTGGTCTACAGTCACATTAGTTGGGGTTGCAACTCAGGAGCTAATAAAGAGGCCTTGATGGTTTAACAAAGTAGAGCATATTTGTTTAGCTGTTACTTTGCAGTAGATGGCTTATTGGTCATAACAGGGGAATGCCTACCTTTTCAGTAGAGCACTAAATACAAAATAAAAGACAGCCAACACATAGCAGTTGAACTGAATATACATTGACATTTATTCATGGGTGTGAGGGGGACACAAACACATGCACACAGCTTCTTGCTCCCACACATATGCTTGCTAATTTGAAGATTTGCATGTTTAGACAGTCTTTTTCCATAGCCTTCTGGATATATTTTTGGTTCCTTATGAATTTATTCTTTAGGATATTAGCAGAATCAAATTTGAGATGAGCATATGAAAAGAGATGAGGAATCCTGTACTGTGTCTGGAAAAGATCAGCCAAAAAAAACCAAGAAAAATGAGAAAGGTATCAGAGAGTTTCTAGAATCCTATAGGGTAAATAGGCCCTGGGGTGGGCTGAGAATAGAGACAAGTAAGCTACCACGTTCTTCAAGTGGACACCAAGCACCAAAGAAATCCTCAATGTGCCCCAACAATGAGGATGGCATAGACTGAATCTCTGAAATGTCATGTACTAAAAAAATCTAGAAAAATCCAGTCTTTTGTTTGAAATCTAGGGAAAGATTCATTTAAAAAAAACTCACCAACAATATGCGGCATAGGAACATATATGCTTATGTAAGCTCACATGCTTGTGCCTGAGAGGAAATTGTTGTATCCTTGAGATTTCCTTCTTCGCTTCCCCAGCACCACTCCCTTCCTGCCCAGGACACTGCTATCCATACATGCGCCTTTCCCATTTCTGCTCTTTGAAAAATACTGTTTGAGCTGCACAACCAGTTAGCAAGCATTAATGGGTTAAGAGGGTTGGAAATTCATTTGATTTCATAGTTGACTGTTTGCATGACTACAGGTTAAGCTGTGATTAGATTTCCATTTACGGCTCCCTCATTTTCAGGCATTTAAAAATAACTCAGCCCTAAAAGTTCTTTTTAAATTGATTGAACTGGAGCCTGCCATTGAGTCATAGATAACCCTCAACCTCAAAATGCACAAACACACACACAACACACACACACACACACACACACACACACAAGTATCAAAGTTGGGGGAGGGCAACAAATGGGTAATTTTTCTATAAAGATCTTTTATTCTAGGGGGGGAAAAGGTCATTTTGGGAACACAGACCAATAAATCCATGTCACTTTTAAAATCATTTTTAAATCATTTTGTGAAGATCCAAAGTAGGCTAAAACATTCAACTTCTACACTTGCAAAAGACTCAGCCCCCACAACACACAGAGATACACATCTCACACGCTCCTCTGCTTATAAATAGATAAGAATTCAATGGCCTTATGGAGGCTGTGTAAGACACATTTTCAAAGTCAAAATGGGTGTTTTGTGATGATCTGGTCTCTGAGTGAAACCCAAATAACGTTAGAAAACCTGATAAAATGCCCTTTTACAGCCTTAAATTCAAGGCTATTCAGGATTCTCCCCAATTTGCCAATTCACAGCTGTAGAACTACATGAAAGTGAACATTTTTTTTTTTTGTGGTATTCAGTAAGTGATGTGTGAGTTCAGCAGGAGAGCCCCTGGTGGTGGCATCTCATTAGACCTGCAGCACAATGCTGCTATTTTTCTTCCCACCCTGGCTCCTCAGAAGAGGAACTGGTCTCTTGACCCATCCTATGACTTCCAGATTCCAATTTCCTAAAGCACTACAGCCTCTTATTATTGCATGTGAAAGATTTAAAGTATTACTTTTCCTCATGCCAAGGAACACAATGATGCTTTCAATAAAGTTAAGATCGATGTGGGCCATTACTGTTACAGGCATATTCTTCACATATACCAGTTATTCCATCATTTGGAGGGTCATTGGCTAAGGGATTTACCTTTGCTATCAAAACATAAATACTCCTCAAAACCACAGCTAATAAACTGAAGAACAATAGAGAATAAGTAAGACAAGAAGATAAAATAAAGCTTTATTAATTCATGCTGCACTAATGCAGAATTTATACTATGATGGGGTTATATGATACTATGATAGGTTACATCAAATATTCATTATTGATCAAGAAAAACTCTTAACAGTCAAGTAAAAGGAAAATAAAATTAGGGAGTTAGCAGAATGGGGTGGTATACTGTACTTTCATGTGAAACTTGAAAAACAAAGCTTCGAAGATGGCACATTTCAAAATATGAATTTTGGCATTCAGCATTGAGAGCTACTGAAACAAGATGAAGAGTGTTTGGGATCCACTGAGAGCAGGTAAGATTGCTGCCACCTAAGAGATTGAATCCAGTGGATTCTAGCATTCCATGGGCACAAATAGACCCTGATATTCCAATATACCCAATCCTACCTTGTTTTGTTTTTTTTTAAGTTTAAAGAGTACTAAAATAGAAATTAAGCACTGAATGGAAATAGTACCATTTCATTTAAACATATAAAACATATAACCCTATTATGATCATTAATCTTGATTGTCAATTTCAGCAGATCGGGAATTAACTAAGAGATGTTTCTGGGAGGATCTATGAGGACATTTCTCAGAAGCATTACCTGAGGGGGAAATCCTCCCTCAGTGCGGGCAGCACCCTCCTGAAACAGCCCAGCTATGAAGAGATCCAAGGATACAGAAGTACTCCTTGCTAGATTGGGACTATTGAGGCATCCAGCCTCATTGCTGGCCAACCCGACCATCTACTAAATACCTTTTGTAATATATATCCATCCAGTTCTGCTCCTTGATATACCACTGACTAATATAATTATGCATATGCATATACATTTATAAAACATGTACACATATACACACAAAGACAAAAGTGAATACCTTCAAAGCTTTCTAACACTGATATACTTGAAATTATTAGGAACATCTCTGTGATTTGGCTTCTATCCATATAAATACAGAATACTATAGCTTCTTGAAGACTCAGTATTTCATTACATTTCAGTCAAATAAGAACAAAAATATGAAAGAGATTGCCAAAAAAATTAGAAAAAAAGTGTCTTATTTGGCCAATGAATTGGGATGAGGTCCCAATTAAACAATAAACGACACTGTCAATCAAGAATATGTGACAGTGAATGTTTGCAGAACATGATAGGAATAACACTTCCCAGGTTGTTGATTTTTTAAAGCCTTGGAGGGATACATTTTCTTAAATAAAAGAACCACTATTTTATAGTGGTTTTTTTTGTTTTGTTTTGTTTGTATGTTTTTTGAGGTAGGATGTTGCTCTAACCCAGACAGACCTGGAATTCACTATGTAGTCTCAGGGTGTCCTGGAATTCACAGCAATCCTCCTACCTCTGCCTCTTGATTGTTGGGATTAAAACAGTGCAACCATGCCAGACTCTTATTTTTTGTTTTTTGTTTTAAATAGCATGATCTTTTTGATTAAGTCTAACGTTTTAGATTAACAGCATTACTGTGGATTACCTCCTATGTTTCAATGCTTCTTGATCTGATATGCTTGCAGCTCCTTCATTTGGTTTTGTAATCTTTTGTACACACAATGGAGGACCCTGTGATGTGGCCAGCAGTGTGTGAGATCCTGGGCCATAAGCCTTTGCAATGGGTCTCTTGATGCCAAAACCTTTCATCTAACCTTCACTGTTAATTGTGGTCACCTTCTTTCAGGTATGCCTCTCTGTATTGAATCATTGTGGCTGTATGTGCTCTCTTTGGGGATGATGATTGGCCTTTCTTGAATGTGACCCTGTTGTGCTTTGAACTTGAAATGTCCCTCCCAGGCTCATGTTTTGAGTGGCTGACCACTATCTCATGTATTTGTGGGATGCTGTGGAGTCTTAGAAGGTGTACCCTGGCTAGCAGAAGTAGATCTTAAAAGAGTAGGTCCTGGACCCTGGGTCCAGCTATTATCTGCCTCCTGGTGCACCATGATGTAAGGAGCCTCTGCCATGAATGCCACCCCTGCCACGATGGACGAAAATCCCCTGAAAGCCAAAATAAAGCTTTCTGCATCTAAGTTTTTCTGTCAGGTTTTCTGTCTGAACATCACAAAAGTAATGAATACAGGCCCTCACTATTATTGTCCTCTGTACTCTTTCATTTACGAAGGTTCTATTTTCAAGTCCATAATTATCAGTGCCTGGTATTGTATTTTATAGTCTTTATTTTTAGTTATCCAATTTAAGGTCACGTGCGTTTTCTGAGGCATTAAATATGGAAGGATTGGGGATTTAAACCAGTGGATATTTCTGGATTCCTGCTCTTGATTCTGCTCCTTAAAGAAGGGAATTATATGTCTTACTTGTTTTATTTAGTACATACAAATACACACATATGCACCCAGACACACACACTTTCTTAGTCCAGGATTTACTTTAAGAGATTTACAAACATTAACTCATTCACTGATTATACTAACCCCCTATTTGACACTATTTTTTATCACCATTTTACAAATGACAAAACTGAAACTCAGAAGAATATGGGTTGTTCTAATTTCACACAGTTCTCATCTGGCAATGTGACAATTTGGATGGAGACATTTTGACCTCAGAGTTAAGCTAAGGCATAAAACTGATTGGTCATTCACTGAAATCATTTTCTCTGAATGTGTAACTCATGAGCCCTAGAGGCTTTATGCTGTGGATTCATGGTGATGCCATTATTACCACCAGGTAATCTCTTTCTAGGAAGTAGAAGATAATTCTAAAGGCAATGTCTTCTGCTCAGGTGTCTTTCCTTTTTATGACGTGCTGAAAATGTGCAGAGAAACATGCTTTGAATTAGCACCATCACATTATTTTCGGCCTTTAATGAAATACCATTTTGCATGTGAAAATTCAGGTTTATAGCATCTTCACTGGATGAGTAGTTTTTTAATCCATCCTTTTATTTCTAGTATTTAGCACAGCTCTTAGCCCATAGTAGAAACTCAATAAATATTGGTTTGAAATGATGAAAAATATTAGGTGATAATCAAATAAAGGTTATCATGCTTAAACCTACTCTTCTGGTTTTTCCATATGAAATGAATTAATAGGTCTTGATTATTCACCAGAAATTAAATTCCAGAATGTTTAATGAATCAGAATGCATGTAGTATCTTGCCAAACTCCTGTCCCATTTTTTCCCTGTCTCTGGAATTTTCCTGGTTATTACTGACATTTTACCTATTATCATATTCTCAACAAAGAAAATAGAAGAGACAACCTGCTGTTAATAGCTTTTCAAGTGAATCAATTTATCGTCATAGTAACCAAAATTTACAAAACAGATCAATTAAGAAAATATTTAAATTCAAACAAGGAAGTAAATGTTCCTAGAAAAATAAGCTCAATTATTCTATTTTTCAGAAAAATGATGAGTTTCTTTTGGCCTCAAACTGATTTCTGAAAGTTAAAAAGCTAAAATTTCTCCAGAGCTCACATAGGATATAGAAGGCAAAGCATGATAAAGGGAAATTAACAACACCCAACAAATACCTGAACCCAACAAATGCCTGAATCTCTGCTCTGGCACCTTCCTGCCTGACTCCCTCTCTACCTTCACTGGGATTCCAGAATAAACCTTCCTGGGCTGAGCAAAGCCTGCACTAAAGCACACAGTATATTTTTTCTTTATAATCACTGTGGATTGATAATCATACTAGAATTTTGTGGTTACTTCAGTACCTACCTTTTGTCTCACAGCTATCACTGGATGTCATCAAAGGATCTGAAACATCTAAGCTACTTAAATTATGTTTATTAGAAATATGGAAGACGGTGTCCCCTGCAATATTTGTACAGCACATGAATGAAGAATTTATTTTATTTTAATGATTCCTTCAAAAAATAGAAACATTAGAATGCATGCCAGGAGCGAGGATTCTTCCCACTGCTCAGATAGGTACTACAGTCCTGTTACAGGGCATCATCCTACCGCTAGGAGACGTCATCAAGGGATGAATATTAGGTTTATAAAGGCAACCTTCCTTGTTCATGGCCAGTTGGCCTTTTAACAAGAACTGATACCTCTCCCTGTTGAAAATAGTCAGTCAGAGATCTTGATACATTCTCACCAGCCTACGCCAGACTGAAAATTCTTTAATTTTTCTGTAGCTCCAGACTTTTCTCACCCACTTGAGAAAGTCTATTTACAACTAACTTGTAATGGCAGTAATTTTATCTTAAGGAAATCTTTGGATCTGATTTAATTCATAAGGAGTCACAACTGCTTTATAGGAACAAACCAATCATTCCTATCATACAGCACAGTCCGTGGTGAGGAACAAGTGTGCCAGAATGATGTTCCTGAGGTGGGCTTTCAGAATAATCACAGTAAAGGTCAGAATTTTCTTTGGTAAGGAGCTTAAGGTTTATTTTCCTTCCTAACATGTTCTACCACAAAGTTTGGCTATTTTTTTCTTCTTCTAGACAAAATAGATGCCTTATAAGGTTGGGTAATCAACCATAGGGTTCAGTAAGAGTAAGAGCCTCAACATAGCTCTTTGAAATATAAAGAGAAATTGTCTTCACTGCCCCTGTCATGGTTTGATCCACGTGTTCCCCACAAACAATGTGTTCTGAATGATCAATCCCCAAATGATGGCAGTTTGGGAATTAGAACCTCTCTGGAGCTGTGTTGTTGGA
>PVHP010022624.1:0-28182 GCA_004024765.1 Zapus hudsonius
AAAATGCATATTATTAAGTCATAGATGAGCAAAAAAGAAAAACCTCCTAAAATACTAAAGACGCGCAATGCTACCATTTAGGTATAAATCTCCCACATCATTTTGTATGGCTGTCATATTTATTTTTATTTTTGTACAACTTTGATGCTCTATGAAATGTTTACCAACCTGCCTTAGTATGTCAAAAATACCTTCCCAGGTCTATATGTTTGTATGTGACATATTTTATGGCTGTTTTCATTGAACTGGTCCTCTTGTTTGACATGTGTGTTGGTGTTAGTCTTTGTGGCTGTTTGTAATCATTTGTAATGCAAGTGCTGTTTATGTGCCAGGCACGGAACTATTAGCTGCCTGCTCATACTCCCAAGTTAAGAGGGAAAAATATGCTCATATCTCTCTCCCTCCCCCTCCCTTTCTCTTTTTCTCAGCAAAGGAGACTTATTGAGAAAAATGTGGAAAAGCCTCAAAGTGTCAGGGCAAACATGCTTCAGATTTTGGCCAGCATCCAAAGAGGAGAAAGGAAAGGGGAAAGAAAAGGTTACACACTCCGAGTGAGAGCTTAGAGAAGCTGCTGGGTTCAGCACTGGGGTCTGTGAAGAACTGCCTCTTGTACTTTCTTGGCTTCTGATAAAGTAAAACTTCTTGTTTCTGGCCATTGGTATTGCTTCTTAGATGATTTTTCTATTTGCCTTCATCTAATTGTTTTTTTTCCCCCATTACGATGTTGATCTATTGGTTTTTAGCTACCTGCTGGGTGTGGTAGCTCACACTCAGGCTCATGCCGGAGGGTCACAAGTTCCAGGCTCATAGCAAGACCTTCACGCAAAGTAATCAACATGGCTTTCTTTGAAAGACATTTCCCCGGTTTTAGTTTCTGTTTTGTTTCTGGCATTTTCGAAATGACCCTTAGAGATTCCCCTCTCCCTCCCAGTTTCATGTTTTACTTTTGACCCTGTTTCTGGTGTTTGGAGCATATAGAAATTTGCACACTAAGTAAATCCCTATTTATCTTGATGGGTTCTGCTGTTGTTGTAATGCTTACAAAATTTTTCTCTAAAATCATGTGTTTTCATATATATTTGCTTCATATTATTATGGTTTCAGTTTTGACGTTGAAATCTTTTATCCATATGAGACTTATTTTGGCATGTGGTATAAAATGAGGATCTAACTCTCCCTTCAAATTCAAAATGCTAAATTTAACAGGTACTATGTCCCAGTATGTGTTGCAGTTTTGGACTTTCTGCCAGTTTTCTTTGATCGTGCAATCAGTTTCTCATTCTTTGTATTTTTAATTTTATTTGTAGTTTTATAATGTGTCTGTCAATACCTAGTAGATCACTGTTTCTTTTCCAAAATTTTTTTCACATAACCCAGGTATTGTATCTGGTCCCAAATGCAGAAACATAGTGTTCATTTAAGACGACCTTAAACAGTGTCTACTTTTTCTTCTTACAGATTTCAAAGACAACTGTCTGAGCCCTGCCACCCCTTCTCTCAGTCAGGAGTTCCTGGAGATAATCGCCCCAGTTACCACCGGCAAATGTCAGAACCTATTGTCCCTGCAGCTCCCCCACCCCCTCAGGGATTTAAGCAAGAATACCATGACCCGCTCTATGAACATGGGGTCCCTGGGATGCCAGGCCCCCCAACTCATGGGTTCCAGTCACCAATGGGAATCAAGCAGGAGCCACGGGATTACTGCATTGATTCAGGTCAGCATGGTTTCTTCATTCTCGATTTTTTTTTTCTGACTGGTATTCAGTGTACTTTATGAAATACTTTATTTATTTGCTTCTTTGCTTGCCAGGAGGGAGTGAGGGGAGAAAGAGTGAGTATATGTGTATGCCAGTGCCTCTTGCTGCTACACATGAACTCCAAACGCATGCACTACTTTGTGCATCTGGCTTTATGTGGGTGCTTCAGAAGTAAACCCAGGCAAACAGGCTCTTTAACCAGTAAGCCATCTCCCCAGCCCTAGTATTCAGTGTATTCTCTCTGTAGGGCTTTGGGAAATAATTTTGTAAGAATTGCCCTCGAGGGTTAGGAGTATAGATCAGTGTGTAGAGTGTGAGGTCCCTAGATTTCATCTCTGCCTCCTTCCTTCCCCATCCCCGAAAGAACATATGAGTTAGTTAAAGCAGATGAGCTTATATGTAGAGCATAAGACAGAGCAGCAATGAAGTAGTAGGAAGTGCAGTGGGCATTGAGAAGTGGTACAGAGCGTACCTCTGAACAAACAGAAGGTTGTCGGGTCCAGTCTTGGATGATGTCCATTTTAAGGCCTGTTAAACTCACTGAACCCAAGGAACACAGTTCGTCTATTTTAGTTTTGTGGCTTTGTTTTTAATACAACAAACCTACTAAACTCCCAGAGTAACTCTGGGAAGAGGCCACCTGAAGGATGGAATTTTGTTCCTGAAATGAGTGTTCTAAGAAAGCACCTGGCAGTCAGTAGATGTATGGCAGATGAGGACACCATGAAAAGGCCTGTCTTGTTGGAATTTTCTGGTCTTTTGCAGTGTGTGCACTTAGGGAAATCCTTGTGTCCTTCAGAGACTGCTGGCACACACAGGGAGAGGTGTATTACGCGAAGTCATCTTTTTGGTCAGAGCTTTCTTTCAAAAAGTTGAAGTCTAACCTCCTCCCTCCCCACAAAACTCACTCACTGCCTGCATTTTGTGGTCCTAAACCTATTAAATAAGAGCATTAGGGGAAGGAGAATTGGAATTTTAAAGCTTGTACATGTAGAAACTTTTTCTGCGCAATTCCCTTCCCTTTTCAGAAATGACGTAGATTTTTTTCACCCTTCTCTTCCAGTTAGCACTTAAAGAATCTGAGAGTGGTGGGTAGGTTTTCAGCCTTTGTGCTGTACTTAGGAGCCTGGGGAAGGATGGGATAGTAGAAACTGAAATAGATTGGCAGGTAAAGTGGGATATAGAATTTGTTCTTGGTCTACTACTCAGAGATAACACATGATTGTTCTATTGGTTATGGTAAGTCTGAAGAAGTAGGCTGAGGGAGACATCTATTACTTTACGACATAAAAATAAGGCAGGTAGTGATGACTTAATGTCCACTGGTGTGCATGCCCCTTGAAGGCTTTGGTTCATTTTTCTCAAGAATAGGCATGATAACATTTTTTTTCTCTTTGGGATTGACACTGGCGTAATCTGTAACACACTAGACAATTGTTGCTATCTGTGATGTGAGTGGTACTCCCAGTTCTCATGGACAACTTGATCCCATGAGACCTGAAGACAACATTGCGTGAATGTGGTTTGGTTTCAGCATAACAAACGTAAATGGTGAAAATGTGCTTGTCTAACTGCAATTCTACCCCAAAAATTAGCCCTTGAATCTCTTTCTCTTAAAAATACCCTTGCCTTGTGGCCCTTTGTAGTGACTTGGATGGGGCCTCATCAGTAGTGGAAGGTAGCGAGCGGTTGGAAAAGATCTAAAGCAGTCTTTCTTCTCCCCCACTCCATTCCCTAGAAGTTCAGGAGGCCAACCGTGGCCTTTTGGAAGCTCATTTCTTTTACTACCCTTAGCTTTTCTCACCAGCTTTATTGTTAACTGATTTCTAAACTAAGTGAATTATGAAGACACTGCATCATTCCACCCCAACCCCTGTTTTTCGAGGTAGGGTCTCACTCTAGCCCAGGCTGACCTGGAATTCAATATGTAGCCTCAGGGTGGCCTTGAACGCATGTCAATCCTCCTACCTCTGCCTCCTAAGTGCTGGGGCTAAAGACATGTGCCACCCACACCTGGCTTCCTTGTGATTCTTGATACAGAAGCTTACTTTTAGGTGGGAAGTTAGAGTTTCCCAGGTTGGTTATTGGCATTATAACTTTTCTCCAGGACCAAAAGACTTGACCCTGCAACATGAGAAGGTTTGAGGCTTTACGATTTGTCTTACCCTTTGGGCTTCTTCTGCACAAACTGTTGAGAAGAGTGTGTGTATTTGTGTTTCCTTTTCAGAAGTGCCTAACTGCCAGTCATCGTACATGAGAGGTTGTTATTTCTCCAGCAGCCATGATGGTAAGGAACTTGACTTTGCTTAGACCTTCTTGAGCTCATGAGTATGAGAGCTAATTGGTGGTGATCTTCAGTTACTTTATGCATAAGCTTTGAGATGGGCTCCTAAGCACTGGAGGCTGCTGTCATTTTCAATGGCAATTATCCTAACTTTTCAGCTTGTAGGACAACATGAATAAAAAGGAAACTCACTTGATTTCTACATATCCAGATGTCAGCTTTTATAGGAACTTGGGGATTATGTCAGTAAGGATAGTTTTTAAGAGTCCAAGACAACTTAGAAAATAATTTTAGAAGGTGCTTCTGGGTTTTACTTGTTTTAGGTGGGTATCTCTTTATCCTTAGATGATAAATGATTGTCATGTTAGTATGGGAGGGAAATTTGAGGTTTTCTTCACTGTCCTTGAGAACTGGAGAAAACTGGCAGCTGGTAGGAAGAAAAGGAAGGGGATGGGAAGGGGGGAGGTTGATAAGATAATGTAAAGATACATTGTATAAAATGCTCTATGGGACAGAAAAGAAAAGTTTTATAATTGAATAAATTGAAAATACTGTAGGGGCTGTGGAAAGGCTCAGCGGTTAGAAGCACTTGCTTGCAAATCCTAGTAGCTCATTTGATTCCCCAGCACCCATGTAAAGCCAGATGCACAAAGTAGTGCATGCACCTGAAGTTCGTTTGCAGTGGCAAGAGGCCTGGCATGCCTCTCTTTCTCTCTCTCTCTCTCTCTCTCTCTCTCTCTCTCTCTCTCTCTCTCTCTCTCTCTGTATGTGTATACGCACATACCTTAAAGGAGAAATAGGACAACAAATATAAAGCAACTGATGTTTGTTGAATACATATAAAGATGATTGTTTTGTGTCAAGGCTATGTAGTCTACTCAAATTCTAATCCCAATCCCCTTGGGATCAGCTAATTGATGACTCTCTGAGATATTTTCAGTCTAATTAGAGGCAGGAGCACTGGACAGAGTTGGACCTGTACACTGTCTTCATTAGCACTAAACCTAATTGGAGAAAGTAATTTAGAACAAATAAGATGCATAGACATTCTATAGCATATAGCCTCAAAGAAGTGGTCAGAATGGATCTAGAAAGAATCCCAAGTGATTACTACAGGAACTTTGCTTTTGAGCTACTTTTGTTCAAAGTAAAAACTTTGGTAGCTAGTTTTTAACCACAAGCAGTACATATTGGTTATATAAGCTTTAGAAAATGTAGACAGGCAAAAATATAAAAACTAAACCTTACTTTCTTTTCTGTTCATTTATACAGAATTATAGATCATACAAAGGGATTTATTTTGCATGTGTGTATATGGTGTGCATGTACATGGGCTCATGTGTGTGCCAGTGTACATACAGGCCAAAGGTCAATATCGGGTCTTACCTTATTTTTTTTGAGATAGGGTCTCACTGAACTCCAAGCTTGTCCATTTGGTCAAACAAACTAACCAGTGAGCCATGGGGATCCAAACTCAGGTCCTCGTGCTTGAAAATCAAGCACTTTATTTACCACCTGAGCCATCTCTCCAGCCCAGGATTTCATTTTATACTCTTCTTTCTTTTAGCACCAATCATTAATTTGTAGAAGATGTAATGTTTTTAAACCCTGTTGTAAATTGTTTGCATGCATCATTGAATCACCCAGTAATTATGTAAGATACATGTTCTTATTGGCCACATGGTAGAGTAGTATTAAACAGATGCTCCAAGATTTCAGGTTTGTTTCAAGTCATGCAGCCTAGGAAAGTAGAGCCAAAATTCTGAGACGCACCTGTGGGGTTTCAAAGCCACATTCTTCATCTCCCGCCACACAGTACAGCCAGTGTACTCACTACAGGACCCAGGGTTTCTCTGATTCTTAGTGGCTGCATGAGTGTGTATTTAGACAATCACCCCTTACTGAATATTCATAGATTTCTCATCAAATAAGTGGAAGTGAACATGCATTCAACAAAGCTTTTCATATTTCCTTGATTAATTTTTGACACTAAATCCCTAAAACTTTGTGGGTTAAAGAAACAGGGCATTTTTGAGGCATTTGCTGCCAGGTTTTGTGAGGGACCAGTGTTTTATTGTTATTTGTTTTCAGCACATAATCACAGATTTTTAAATTTCGGATTTGTTTAAAGAAATCAGTGGATGGGAACCCAGACTAGGAAAGGGTCCTTCGTGTGGGAGGAGGCTAATTGAGCTGTCAGAGCTTCAAGGAGCATTTGTTTAATGAAAGGCTCCTGCATGAATGGGTCAGTTCAGTTGATGGAGAGGAGCTCTGGTGAGGCCTGAGATGGAGTTTGTGAGGCATAAAGGGCCTTGAGAACCAGGCACAGGACTTAGCCTCTCTTCTGGGCAAGGTGATAGATTCAGGACTTCCCCAGAAAACATTGAAATAGGGAAGGATTTCCTCCCCATCACCCTTAGACTAGGTTTCCTGGAAGTATGTCTTGTTTTCTGTCAAATGCATCTGTCTTTAAATATCTTAAAGCCGTGTGATTCCCAAACCCGTGGGATCAGCTACACCTCTGAGACTCAGATGTAATGCAGGTTTTCAAAACTCATTTTAGAATTCTGGATCAAAAGCTCCAGTGGGCCCAACAGTCTATTCTCAATCCCTACAGGACACCCTGAAGCCCCTCAAGGTTAAGAACTACACAGTACAGATTTTCAAATTTTTCTGCACTTTAGAGCCATCTAAAAACATTTTTAAGACAGTGTTTCACACTAGCCCAGACTGGCCTTGAACCCATGGTGATCTTGAGACTTCACCCAAAGTAATGAAATTAAAATTTTTGGGATGGTATCCCATGCATCTGAGGTTAAGAACACTGTCAGAGTGGTTTCTATAGGCAACTACTTCCCACTGTTTGGGTTCAATAGAAAACCCCTACATGCCCTCTGATTTTCTGAGTGATTATCCAGTCCTGGATGAACAGGGCTGTTCTCTAGGCCACTAGCTATGATAGGTGTGCCTGTGTGGAGCCCTCTTCCAGCTTCCTGAATGTTTCTACAGAAGCATTTGATATCTATGACAGAGAAGTGAGGAAGAGGGAGGAAAATATTTTGCCTAATTTCAACATTTTAGAAAGAGCATGCTATTAAAGGAATTTTTAAATTTTATTTATATATATATTTGTTTGTTTGTTTATGTATGTATTTTGTCAGTACTAGGGATAGAACCCAGAACCTCATACACACTAGGAAAAAGCACACTAACACTGAGCTGCCTCCTCCTTAAAGGTACTATTTTTAGAAAGGCATTGGGTTACTTACTGTATACAGTCTTTGAGTCTCCCACTTTTCCCATTCCTTTGCCTGACCCCACACACACTGAAAAGGTTGTTTTAAAGAGACTAGCATTTTTGGGCTGGAGAGATGGCTCAGCGGTTAAGGCACTTGCCTCCAGTGCCTAGGGCCCCTGGTTCAGTTCCCCAGGACCCACATGGGCCAGACCCACAAGGTGGTGGCCCTGGTGCTTTCTCTCTCTCTGTATCTCTCTGCTTGAGGGTGAATGAATGGAATATTGAAAAAATAAAAATAAAAAATAAAGGTGTGTACCATTACACCAGGTTGAGAATCACATTTCTTTCTTTATAAAGAGAGAGAGAGAGAGAGAGAGAGAGAGAGAGAGAGAGAGAGAGAGACTAGCATTTAAAAATCATTCTGAATTATTAGGGCTTGGTTTTTCTGCCTTCCTTTATGGTCTTGATCATGGGTGCCTGGGAAACAAGCGTTTCTGATAGGCATCTGTGGCTGCTGAGACAGCCGTCCTGCCTGAAGCCTTCACCTAGAATCCCTGCATAATGTTTGAAGTCTTCCGTTTCCACTTTGCCCTTCAAACAAGTTCTTCCTTCCTGCCACCTTTATTTGAGTGATTAGATGGTCACAACCGAAATAACTGCCTGGAACAAGTGCAACTGACTTATTGTCACTTAAGCCAATAACATCTTCCAGATGTTTTTGAGGACTGCCAAGGACCATATGTAGCAATAACTAAAAAAAATAGCATGCACTAAAACAGTGCTGCTTATAAATTTTTGAAATCCAAAATAAAAATTTTAATACAGACCTATGAAGTTATGTATTGTATTATCCTTAAAGGAAGAAAAGCTCTAAAAATAACATGAGCTTAACAGGTGAGTAAACTTTGAAGTAGTTCCCTTATAATGGCTTTATAGTGAGGCCATTAAAAAATCGCTGGAACAGCAAAACACATAGGGACGGTCGCAACTATATTACCTCTTGGCAGCCAAGGTCAAAAGCATGATGCATGAAAGATCATGTGAAATATACTAACTTATCATACAAGTTAGTTTGCCAGGCATGGTGGGGCATGCCTTGGGAGGTGAATGGTGGAAGATCAATAGTCTAAGGTCATCCTTGGGTACATAACAAGTTCCAGGTTGGCCTGTACTATATGAGATCCTGTCTCAAATAAAAAGTCAAACAGCATTGTTTTTTAGTGTTAATTATAGACTCAGTATTTATTAAGCACTTCTTATGTGTTTCTTACTGTGAGGATACTCATATTCTCAAGATATGATCCTTATCCTCAAGGAATTTAGACTCTGGCAGAGACTATAACAAAAAGCTCTCCCACTATCATTGATCTTCTTAATAGTACTTGTCGCATCATGCAATTACTGTTTTTTTTTTCAAACTATCATTATACGCTTAAATACCTACCACAAGCTATTCTTGACATTTTATTGTAAAGTTCGATCTACAGTAATTCATTGAAACAAACTATATGTTAACTCATTAAATTCTCATAAGACCTTATAGGTGGGAATTATTCTCTTCTCCAGTCTGTCTAATGAGGAAACTGGAGCATGGAGGGATTAATTTATTCAAAATCATACAACTAGTAGGGGTCCACCCACCTGGCTCTACAGCCTGCACTCCGCTTAACTCTTAGGCTATATACTACGCCTCATCTGTTTTCTTTTCTCCCCTGCAATCTCATTTTGCCCCCAGCTAGATGTAAGCTCTGTAAGAACTAGGACCAAGTCTATATTCTTACTACCCACATACCCTTAGAGCACAGTTCCTGACCAAATAGTGGGTTCAAGAAGAAATGCATGCCAATCTAATAACACTCCTTTTGATGTAGCTAAGCAACCAAGAACAGTGCTTGGGGCTAAGGAAACAGATGATACAAACATCAAGACCATTTTCGATTTCTCCAAGTTGGGCTGGGTTTTTCCAGGCCCAGGTATCTTAAAATGGTACCCAGTCTGCCAAGAAACTAATTTATCTAGGCTGACTAAAGAGGCAGAGAATAATGGGATCATGTGTTGAGTCAAGTCATAGTGAACACTGAATCCCTCTCAAATTAGAAAGAGTCCTTTGTTTCAGAGCATTTTCTCTGTCTCCACTGTGTGTCTAATGCGCACATACCTTTACTAGACCAAGCCTAGGCAGGCACCATGTATCAGGCAGGAGCCCCTCACAGAAGTATGCCGGGAAAGGACGGGCACTACAGTGCTGATATTTCTGAGCTAGGCTGAACCGCTGAGAGCATGGGACACCTACCAAAATGCTCTGTTACCTGGCTTTGACTCGAACCTCAGATCTTGTTAGTGACATGGTAGTTAGTTAGCACTGAATGTCAGCAGTGCATGGACGGAGAACGTCAGGCCATCCTTCACCTTGGCTCCTTTACTTTGTGCCTTACTTACCTTTATGTCCTTTGTGTGCATCTTTGGACCAGTTTCCTTTTCATGGCCTCTTGTGACAACTATACAATGAACACATTTTATTACTAGAAATTGTTTTCAGCTTTCTACTGTGCCTGGTGGTGATATACCTCCAGCAGGCTTTGAAACTAAATGTTCCTTATAATCCTCTGTAGTCTCCAGAGGGTTTTTTTGCCCATTTGTATAACTTTCTTCCCCCTCCAGGCTCTTTCATAATTCCATGAGTTACGTGGATAGCTTGGGCACGTTTGTAGGGAAGGTTGAAATTAATATTAGCTAAAAGGAAGTACTATGTGCAGATCAAACAAATTCATCCAGCTAGGCCAACTTAAATAGACAAGGTATTTTTTTGAATCCAATCAGAAACTTTGACCTCTGCAGACCTCATAAGCAAGATGTGAAGGGCCTACTGCAGCCTGAGCTCTGAAGGCAGGAGCTGACTGCTCAGACCAGGGCTTCCCGTGACAGGACCTATGTCCTTCAGAAGTCCCTGGTGGCATAGATACAACTTGGGACCAAAATGAAAGAGTGCTTTGTTAGTCCTTAAGTCCGTAGATTTTAGGACAACACAGAGAAAGTTAACATCTTTCTCTTTAAACTCCTTCAGGATTTTCATATGAAAAAGACCCCCGGTTATACTTTGATGATACTTGCGTTGTGCCTGAGAGACTGGAAGGTAAGACACCTATTTAAGGCTTGGTGCTAAGTAAGAGGGTTGGAGATGTCTGAACTCCTCAGTCAGTTTGATGAGGAATTCATCAGTAACTGCTTCTTGTTATTCAAACCATCTGAGAAACTCCAAACTCAAGTGACTACATATGTATCCTAACCCCATGCAGGCAAAGTCAAGCAAGAGCCCACCATGTATCGGGAGGGACCCCCTTACCAGAGGCGAGGGTCTCTGCAGCTGTGGCAGTTTCTTGTCACCCTTCTGGATGACCCAGCCAATGCTCACTTCATTGCCTGGACAGGCCGAGGCATGGAGTTTAAGCTGATAGAACCAGAGGAGGTAAGCCCCAGATGCTGGACTCCAGCAGTTTGGTTGGTTGTTAATGAGGTTTGTTGTTTGGATCTCTGTCGAGGCTTTGCCTGTTTGCACTATGCCCTGCCTTCTCATTCTCATTTGGGCTGGTGGGCTCGGCAGGGCTCTTCTGTTAGTAGGACAGCTTTCTACATGCTATTACATGGACAGGCAGAGTTCTCTGCTGTAGAATTCATTAAAAATATTACTAACACTCCTGCAAAAACTGAGTGAGGGCCAGGCGTGGTGGCGCACGTCTTGAGTCCCAGGATGACTGTGGTGAGTGTTCAAGGCCAGCCTGAGACTACATAGTGAATTCCAGGACAGTCTGGGCTAGAGCAAGACCCTGCCTCAAAAAACAAAACCAAAAACAGCTGAGTGAGGGGGGTGAGACCATCAAGATTCACCATCCAGCTGGGATGCGTTGTTCCAGTGACGCTTGTTCTCATCTCAACCCCAGCTTGTCAGCCTGTGCCTGAGGCCACAGGAACTAATGTACAACAATGGTGGTGATGTGTTCACCCTACTATTTCAACTGGCTTTACCTTGGAGAAATCAAATTACCAAAGATGGGACAATCTTAGGAACTTAAATTTTTTAATGTACACGAGGTAGCATTCCAATAGTTGATAATAACAGAAACCTTTATTGAAAGAAAAAGCAACATTGTATCTTTCTGTGTAGAACTGTTGACAGACCCAGGACAGAACCAGCACCATTTCACTGGGGGAGAAAGACAACACGATAGAGCCCCTTCCTGAATATCATAACAAAGCAAGTTAAATCAGTCTCTCAATATCACATACTCCAGGGGGAATGATTTTAATTTTTATTTGGAAAGGGATAACTAGATCCCATCCCGTGACATAGACTTTTTCAGTAGAATGCACTTGGGCATGCGTGCTAAACCAACAGAGCAAAAGGTGTCTCTGAGATGGGAATAATCAAAGTGGAAATAACACTCTTGGGGAGCATTCAAGCAGGGATTCAGCTGGAGATACTCAGAAACCTCTAGGGTAGCAACAGGAGGGAACAGCCTGGCACTCTGGAAGAAGGTTGAAGTGAGAAAAGAGGAGAAAGAATGTTTTGGAAACCTATGAGAGATCCTGTCTTGGGAGAACAGGCAAGTGTCAATCAGTAGTATGCAGGATATATATCTATCAGACTGTCTCTCATTCACGAAATGGTGTCTGTCAACAGTCCTGCATCTAGTACTGCAGACAACCTCCCATTGGCCCACCCTACCCTCGGGGCCAGAGTTTGATGCCACTGTGTTTTCTTGGGCTGGAGAAATGGCTTAGCAGTTAAGAAATTTGCTTTCAAAGTAAAAGGACCCAAGTTCAATTCCCCAATACCCACGTAAAGGTGTCACATGTGTCTGGAGTTCGTTTGCAGTGACTGAAGGCCCTGGCAAGCTCATCTTTGCTCTGTGTCTGCCTCTTTCTCACTCTCTTTCAAATAAATAAATAGATTTAAACGTGGCTTTGTGGCTCAGTCCTATAGAAATGGAGCCTTGGCTTTGGCTTCCAGTTCTATTGAAAAGCCGTCCACCCTTCACAGGCTCCTTCCTCTTGCTGCTTCCCTAATAACGTAGTCTGCTTTATGTGAGGCTGGAGGATAGTATATCACCTTGACTCATGGGCTTTTTGAAAGTAAGTCTGTAATGTGGGCAGCCTTTATTGATTTATCTCGTTCCACAAACAGGAGCTTTTATGACTTTATTGCCACCGCCTCGGGCCTGAGCACAGGCTGTCCAGCTGCAGGTAAACCTGGTTATGAGCCTTTGTAAGGCTGTTATTGGATCTTCTGCTCTCCTACCAGTGGTAAAGAAAACGACGAGCAGATGGCAGAGGGCCCCTGCTTTCTTACTTAATAAAGGAACTAATATTAGCCCAGAAAGCTCAGATGCCAAGCAGCCGAGTCGCGGGAAGGAGGGAGGAGGCCTTGAACCCATAGTGATCACAGCTTGGCTTCTGTAGGATTTGCTCTTTCTGGCCTTCCTTGAGGTCCTGGAAATTTCTAAGCTCTGAGCGCTCCACTCTTGACCCAGGACCAACTGAGTTCCTTGGGACACAGAATGTTTGCCCAGTGTCCCCTCTGCTCCTTTCGAAACTGGGAAGGCCCCGTTCTTGTTAATGTCAGGAAGATACCAACTCCTGGAACATGCTCTAAGAAGTTGTCGTGGGGGAGCTTGAAGGGTGACGCGGAGGAGGAAGCTGTTGGGGACGTAATTGTAGGCAGCTGTGTGGCTGAGTAGTGCACTCTGGGTAATTATCCATAATATCCATTACACTGTGCATGGAAATTGTGGTTTTAGAACTGCGTTTTGGCAGGCCCCCTAATCAAATGTCTTTTGATAGTCATCCAGCTTAGCACCCTCTCAATTATGACTGACTCGGCTTTAATCTGAAGCCATTTTAACTGTGAATCTGCATTAATGAATATTTTAGGGGGTGGGGTTGTTTGTTGAACATGTGGCGGATAAGTGATGCCACGGGAGATTTTAAAGCATGCATGACTAGAAAGAGCTGGTCCTGGTGCTGCCGCTGATCTCTTTAAAGGAGAGGAGATAGGTGGGGTTTTAACTCCTTCAGCTTCAGCCTCAAACATGTGGACTCCCCAAGGAACTAATAGCAAAGCAGCAAGAAAGGAATGTTAGCATTAAACTCTAGCCTGTTCTTCCCAGCAGACAGGGGTCCCATGATCCATGGAGTGTTACTATAGAAAGAGCAATGTGGTGAGAGCCACTGAATCATAGGGTCCTGGCCTGGAGGAGGAGGAGGAGTCAGTAACTATAGCTACAGAGCTGCTTTGAAATCCGCACATACGTAAAACCTCTCTCCAGTAAACCATTGCATATGCAAGTGACTGCACAGAGAGGTCACA
Organism: Zapus hudsonius; assembly: GCA_004024765.1. Lineage (NCBI taxonomy): Eukaryota > Metazoa > Chordata > Mammalia > Rodentia > Dipodidae > Zapus > Zapus hudsonius. Next base: position 13,644 of record PVHP010022624.1, read on the forward strand.
GCTAAAGTTGCAGAATATTCAAAATTGTTCAACAGCCCTGGGTGGAGTAAGGAAGGCTTGGGCGTCTTCCAGACAGTGGTTAACGATTGGTTTCAGAGTGTCATCTCGGTTGCAGAGTGCAGAAGGACTAAAGATAGTGTAGCAGATGTTCCTTCTCACCACGGTTTCTATTGCTTTAAAATTTCTTTCTCCTCTAAATAGAATTTAATTTTTGATAATTTTGCTGTTTTTCCTATCTTGTAGATGTAGTTGAATGAATACAACAAGGAGAAAAGAGAGACCCAGGAATGTGTGTGTGTGTCATAGGGTTTTTGCAGGGCAAAGAAGGATCGTGGATGTTAGGTGATTCCAGTGTAGCTAGCACAGATTCATTCTTCCTACTCGTATCTTCTCTGGTATTTATTCAGTGTCATTTTAGAATCCTGAATGCAAGAGATGGTACTTTCATCATCCCAAATACTGTATGTGAAATGCTATTTTCTCTTTACTTTCCTACTCTGTGTTTAGCCTTTGGCCTTAAAAAAAAATCAACAGAATGAGTTAAGATTGGTGATGCACACCTGTAATTCTGGGATTTGTAAGATTCGGCAGGGGAAGAGTTTGAGGTCAGCTTGCGCTACAAAATAAGATCGTAGCTCACAAAAATGAAAATGAAAGGGGGGGGGCAGGAATGACTTCTTGCAAAGTCTGCCAGCCCGGGTTCAATTCTCAAGCCACCCATAGTAGCTGGATGCATAAAGTGGCACAAGCATCTGGCCCTGGCACACCCATACATATACACAAGCAAATAAATACAATTTTTAAGGGGGCAATAGGGTTAGGTGTTTTTTTTTTAAATTCCTAAAACTGATCTGAAATGCTTAAAACATGACCCACCCCTGATTTGCATACACTTAAGACCTCAGAAACATACACATTTCTGCAGTTGCCTTCTCCTAGCTTGATAGTCTTGCCCACTAGGATTTCGAAAGCTTGGATACTTGAGACCAAAATTGCTTGGCTGCCCTGATAATTGAGGAGACTCTTCTAGGAAGAGTCCTGCTATAAGGCTTCTTTGTCCAAAGCTCCGGTTACATCTCAGGTGGGCCGGGTTGAATATAATGCACTTCAGAACTATTTGGGAAGCCCTGTTAATTTTTCATTAAGTGGATAATGGTGCTACATGCTTTAATGTCCATTCAGCAAGTCTGCTGGGAGCAAAGGATTGGGTGGCAGTAGACTGAAATGATCTGCTTCCCACGTATGCCATGAGCTGCAATGAGTAAGCATCGCCCAGCCCCTCTCCAATCTTATTAGAATTGAACTTTTGCTCTGCTGGCCCATTAGCTACTCGCTAGTGTGTTTCTAATGTTTCAGGAATGACCATTCTAATTATTCCTTATTGACTGCTACAGAAACCATAGCACTTAATGGCAACATGTTAATGGTCCATGAGTATTGGTCAATAATTCATACATGGAGGAACAGCGGAGAGCCTGAATCCTCTGGGATGCCAGCCAAGGCCTCTGCAGTCTTACAGTGTTTGTAAATCTTCTATCTCTCACCTGCTAGGAATTGTGACTGAAGCATCCCCTTTTTCAGTACTTGATCTTGGAATGAAATTTCTTTCCAAGTTAGAGAAGAGATCACTGGCTGGAGTGTTTGGTTATAAGCCTGGCTCTCCTTGGGAATGGGTTTCCATCATTCTTTGCTCCCTTGTCTCTTCAGGTTGCTCGGCGTTGGGGCATCCAGAAGAATCGGCCAGCCATGAACTATGACAAACTGAGCCGTTCTCTGCGTTACTACTACGAAAAGGGCATCATGCAGAAGGTGAGCACTGTAAGAGATGCTTAGATCACCAATCTGTCCAGGAAAAATTCAGAGCTCCAAGGCCACTTGCAACAGCTAGGAGAAAATGCTAGTCTCATAAATGGGGCTGTGATGGGAAAGAATTTTAAAACAAATAAGCTAGCAAAAAAAGACAACAATTAGGGGCTGGAGAGATGGATCAATGATTGAGGCACTTGTCTGCAAAACCTAATGACTGGAGTTAGTTTGCAGCAGCTAGAAACCCTGGCACACCCATTTAATCCCTCGCCCTGCCCCTGGAAATAAATAAATAAAATATTAAAAACAACAAAATAACCCAAGTACTAGCTTGGTATGACTGCACAGGCCTGAAGTCTCACCATGTGTGGCTATGGCAGGAGGGTTTGAGTTGCAGGGCTGTTTCCTTCCCTCCCACAGGCATGGTTAATTATATACGTCTGCTGCCCTTCAGCCTTCATTTGGTGACAACACTTCATACAGCTGATAGACAATCCTTGATTCCTGATGTTAGAGCTCCAGGGAATGTTAATACTGTGTTCTTCTGGTTGTCAGTTTTAAGACCTGTTGGAATGGTTGCATTGCTACCTCTACAAACAGCTGGCATTGTGACAACAGACTTTTTAAAAAATGCATTTTTATTTAAGAGGGGGGCAGACAGAATATACATGTATGCACCAGCGTCTCCTGACATTGCAACAAACTCTGGATGCATGTGCCAAATCTGTGTTTATGTGGGCACTGGGAATTGAACCCTGGGCTATCAGGTTTTGCAAGTAAGTGTCTTTAACCACTGAGCAATATCTTCAACCCCAAAAACTATACAGAGCTATATTTCTCTCTTTCAAGGACCATTTTATTGGAGTTTGAGAGAAAAACAACAGGGTATGATAATAAGAAGAGAGAAAATCCCCACCTTTTCAATTAGGGTTCAGAAAGCAGGCAGACTCGGTGATGGAGGTCTGCATTCAGCTGCATGGTGGTGTGTAGGGCAAGCATATTTATGATTTTGGTCAGATCTGATGAAAAGTTAGAAAGGGAGAAAAGGAAAAGTTATGCCATTGAGTTAGAACTCAGAAAAAGTGGGCAGGCTTAGCAATCTGCATTGAGGGAGGGATTTCCAGTACTCTATAAGTACATTATCTCCTTAAGCAAATAGTTGTCCCTCCCATCTCTTGAACATGTCCTCAGCTCTGCTTTCCTGGGGTGACTGGTGGGCCCATTTAGATCAACTCTTAAGGGCAGGGACAATAGTATATCTTAATAGTCGTGTGTGTGTGTGTGTGTGTGTGTGTGTGTGTGTGTGTGTCCATCCATGTGTCCTCTTCTTTCATTGTTTCTCTGAGACAGTCTCTCACTGAACCTAAATGGCTGACCAGCAACAATCCTGTCACCCACTTTTCCTTTTGCATTACCTGATAGAAAGGAGGTTTGATTTTCAAGAGTCTGTCCCTCCTTTACTGTTGCCTCAGAGGTGGGTAATCAGTGACCTTGCTGGCTTATCAGCCATGTGACAAGGCCTTTGAATAATCAAGACCTTCAGGTTCTATCGTTGCCTGCACAAAATCCACAGAAAGACAGTTATCAGCTATTCATTCATTCACTGAACCATATGATGTGGTTTGCAGGTTCCCAAAAACAATTCTGCTTGGCTTTGAGACATCTTGAAAATAGCTACACATGCTATCTTAATGAAATTCCCAGCCCTCAAAATATACCCTAATCTTTCAAATTAACATCCATCCTGTGAAACCTGTAAATTCAGGAGGCAACTGATAATGTGCCCTGGTATCTACACTGCGCCTTTCAGTCACCTGGACCTTCCTGTAACCCCAGCCTCAGTGTTACCAGGCACTAAGCTGTCAGCATAGTGAGGGCTTTGTTCTGCAGGAACTTCAGTTGCGTGAATTTGAAATTCAAATGCTCTGTTTTAAACTGCTGAGGTATGGTGTCCATGAAACAGGCAGCAGGTCCCCAGGATTCCTCAGAACAAATCAGAATATCCAAATAATCAGCTGCTAATAATAAGCCCTTTGGTTCATGTTCCCTGAGAGGTTGGTGACTTTAAAATTTTTCATTTTTCAGCCAAGCTTGGTGGTTCATGCCTTTTGTCCTAGCTTTTGGGAGACTGAGGTAGGATCACTATGAGTTTGAGGCCAGACTGGGCCACAGAGTGAGTTTCGGGTTAGCCTGCGCTACAGTGAGACCCTGCCTCAAAAATAAACAAGTCATTTTCTTCCCTTGAGCCTCATACCCAGCAGGTATGACAACAGCTAGGACTCATGAAGTATGTTTCTCATGCAGGTGGCTGGCGAACGGTATGTCTACAAATTTGTCTGTGACCCGGATGCACTTTTCTCCATGGCTTTCCCTGATAATCAGCGTCCTTTCCTGAAGGCAGAATCCGAGTGCCCCCTCAATGAGGAGGACACCCTGCCGCTGACCCACTTCGAAGACAACCCTGCTTACCTCCTGGACATGGATCGCTGCGGCAGCCTCCCCTATGCTGAAGGCTTTGCTTACTAAGTTTCTGACTGGCTTAGCGGCCAAACCCTAGAGCTAGCAGTTCCCATTCAGGCAAACGAGGGCAGTGGTTTTGTTTGTGTTTTTGGCTGTTCCTAAAGCTTGCCCTTTGAGTATTATCTGGAGAACCTAGGCCATCTCTGGATTGACATTCTTAAAGACAGATCCCTCGGCTGGGGGGTGGGAACAGGGAGAGGCAGAAAAGCACCATGAAGCTGGGGCCTCAACTTCTGATTCTGAGATTTCTGGGAAGAGATGGAAATGGAGCCTCCTTGTCATGGACAATATATGCAAAGCAATACCTTGTTCAGGTTAGCGCCCACAAGACAGGACCGAGTGCGTGGCAGTCTGCATTGATCACAGACTACTAAGTACCTTTCCATAGAAGGGCTTTGACTTGCACAATTTATTTGAAAGAAACCACACATTCATAGGTAGTGGGTAGGCTGAGTTGGGGGGGGGGGGCTCAGACCATTTAGGCTTGAAATTTACAGAGCTCCTCTAGCTCTGAAACACTTCCCGTTGGTGCAGAACAAGGGAAGGTAGACCAGCTGTTGCCCACTCCATGGTTCTCAGACACTGCTACTTTTGGTAACTGCAAGCCCTCTCTGCCCAGTCTCATGGCTGAATGTGGATGGCTTTCATTTTAGAAGGACGATTAACACTTTTGACAGTATTTCATTTTGCTTTGATTCCGAAGGATTGTTTTGTTTTGATGGTTGTTTTGGAAAAACAGTTTATATAAACTGATTTTTTGTAGTTTTGGTATTTAAAGCAAAAAAAAAAAAAACAAAAACAAAAATCTTTTGGTAACTGTGCACTGTGTCCCTCAGCAGGGCCGTGCTGACCTATGAAGATGCTGCAGCTTGTGGGGGGGCTTTGCTGGGGCTTTCCCGAGCCTGCTTTGTTGCCTGCTCGGTGCTTTACGCGCCAGACAGCCTGATAAAACATTTGCACCTGAGTTGTACATTTCTGAAGTGTGCAGGGCAGCCTGGACACAAGCTTCGATTCCATATGTATAGTTCCCTGCGTTCACTAACACGCCCTCTTGGGAAGTAGATGTACATACTACATGTCATGTCCATTTGAAACCTAGTCACCTGGTGGGAGCCCTTGGGATTCCTCCCTAGGTGTGACTGATGACAATTCCTATTTCATCAGTTTGATTTTATTTCTTTTTTTTTTTTTCTCTCTACATTTTGGAACTTAAACCCCCGCATGGTGATTGATTGTGTGGGGTTTGAGGCTTGCGTGTGACACTGACAGGTAAAACAGTGCTAGCCTTCTGCTTTCCCGCTACTTTTTAAATTTTTTATTTTGATTGCTGTATTATATCGGGAAACTTCTAAACAACCAAACTAAAGCTGTGTGAACGTTGAGCTCAGAGTAGAGGAAAGGTCTCCCGGAATCTGTGGTCCCCTTAACACTCCGCTCATTAAGAACTGCTGTTCCTCATGCGCAGGACAGTGCCGACTCCGTGAATGTGAGGCTGCTTTGAACTGCTTCTCTATTCATGGAACACTTCTTAGTCCCTCTCAGGACGAGCAGCAGCACATTTGTGAAGGGGTTCACAGGGGTCAGAGGTGCGTTTTATAGAGAAACACGTAGTTTTCCTCTACCAGAAGCTAATCAGCCCACAGAGGTGTCAAACCCAAGGCTTGGGCCTTAATGAGCATTGTACTACAAAGGACTCCTTCAAAATCGTATTTATAGCTTTCTAATCTAAACATAGTCTATACATAGATGCATTTCTCCCCCAGCTGGCTAGAGGTTTATTTGTTGTAAATGCTGTATAGATTTGTTTTTCCTGTCTTTACTTATTCTGGTTTGGGATTTTTTTTTTTTTATGAATTCATGCTGTTTTAGCAAGTATGAAAGAGACTTCTGTATCCTGAGCTGCTTCTCTCTGCTGTGACCATGTGACCTGTGCAGTCATGGGACATAGGACAGCGGTGTCACTGTTGCATTCCCATTGGACTCATGAACCGCCCAGATAGTATTTTGTTTTGTTGTTATTTTCTTCCGGGTCTGGGGCATTGTTTGGTTTGCTTCTTTTCCAGAGTGTGGAAAGTCTACAGTGTAGAAAGGCTTTAACCCGTCAGTTGATTTGGAATACTCCTGCGCAGGGCTCTGTGCATCCTGCCCAGCTGCGTTCTATTCTGTACTGTGTACATTAAAGAAGTTTGCTTTTCGTTTACCAAGTGCCTGACAACTGCCTCTTTCTTGCTCTCAGAGATCTCATCCTCAAGCAAGCAAAAAGCCACTTGTCTGCTTCTGTCTTCTGGCCCTTCCCTGTCTCTCAGCGCTTCAGCGTTGCTAATGGATGGTGGGATTGAGTAGTTGAGGGGAATGTTACTGGAAAATCTGCCTCAATGTAATCCTGGGAGTAAAAGAGAGATCCTCCTCCCAGATGATGGTAGAGGAGATTGCCGCCTCCTCCTCTGAGACTCCAGCATTTTCTTTAAAGCCTGGCTCCTATGGACCTTGGGTTGTGTGATGAGTTTAACTAGACTATACCCTTGAACCCCAGAAATTTTCTAGCCCAGCTCCTTAGATATTTGGAAAACTGGCGTTGCAGTCAGCTTTCTAGTTGCTGCGCAGAAAGAACCCAAACAAAAGCGGCTTGTGGAGGAATGGGTTTATTTGACTTACGGACTCACGGGGAGACTCCATCCTGGCAGGGAAAATGATGGCATGAGCAGAGGGGTGGACGTCACCTCCGCCACAGCACTGCAAACAGTGGCAGGAAAGTGTGCCAAACACTGGTAAGGGGAAGCTGGCTTATAAGCCTGCCCCCAACAACACAGCTTCATTGAGGTTGTAAAACCCAAACTGCCATCAGCTGAGGATCGATCACTGAGAACACATTCATTTGTTTGTGGGGGACACCTGGATCAAACCATGACAACTGGCAAGCACAAAGACCATTTCCTATTTTTTCCCCAACAAGTTTTTGATTTTAACAAGTAAAAACTTGACTAATGGTTAACTGGTCCTTCCAAAGAACTTAGCTTTTTTTTTTTTTTTTCCTGGCCATGTGACAGTAGATATCTTTGTTTCCTCTGTGTTGGTGTCTTTCTTTTGACTAGATCTCACTTGGGAGCTGTGTCGAAAGAAATAGTTTGTGGAGTTTTGTGCGGCATTATGCCGTTTTAATTTGGACTTTTCAGGACTCCTATTACAGTAGAGAAAAAAGCCGAGCCTTATTAAAGCCTAGAACAGAAGGCTTTCTGTAAGTTTATCTACTGTCTTTCTTTCACTGCTTCTTAAGCCCTTAGGTGTAGAAGCATCCCAGACTGAATTGGTGCCCAGCCGCTTGAATCGGAACTTGCAGGAGGTGAATGTCTGCCACAGAAACCCCATTAGCTTTGACGGATGAAGAAAAGATGTGGAGAGAAGGGCCAGGGGAGCGCAGGACAAAGGGCTCTCCTCTCAGCTTCCCCATGATAAGGTTTTGACAGTCAGCTCCCCATTATTCGCGGGCTCATTATCCAGCCTGGACCCAATCCCAGATCATTAACCTTATGCCAAAGGTCACCAAACACTGTTGCCCTGCTAGTGTTGGATGCTAGGGTAAGGAAGGCAGAAAATGTGAAGTTTATTCATTGTCAGGGTCCCCTTTCCCAAGCCACGCCAGGGCAACAATACTCAGTTGTTAGACCACAAAGGGGTAGTGTGCTGGGAAAAGGATGGTTCTGAAGAGTGCAGAATCACAATTGTAATGCAGCTGGGGTCCATGCAAACTAGGGTGGAGGAAAGCACTCGGGAATCCTTGGATAGCCAACTTCCTAGCAGATAGAGAGCTGGGGCTCAGTATGTAGCCAGCAGATTACAAGCAAACAGGTACAGAAAGCCATCAATTTTACTACAAACATGTACTATGGACATGGGTTCTCTTCAGCCTAAGCTTTGTACTTGAAATAGATGGAGGGAACAAGGGTGGTCCCACAGGCCAGCGAATGTGTCCTCATTTTGCAAGTATAGAGACCCCATTCAGAACAGGACCCTTGAATGCCCAGCCTTTCCTTAGCTCTGACAACTGAAGAACTGTTTACACCCAGGACTGGATTTGTTGACCTTGGCAGTGAACCTCACATAGCTACCCCTTGGCTAGCACTTTTCAGTTTACAAAGCACTTGCTTAAACTCATCGTTTTAGGAGGCTTTCTTAAATAACAATACTTTTTTGAAATAGAATCTGAAAATATGGCTGCCAGCCTCCAAAATGACTCTTTGGAATATTTACAGTAGCTACTGTAGAAAGAAGGTCCTGGAGGCTGGACATCTGAGTTCTAGCTCCAGATTTGTGATGTACTGGGTTGAACTACATGGTCTTGGGGTGTCTCCTAGGTCCATGAAAGATAGGTTAGAGGGTGAAAGGTAAGGATAAGATGGTTCCTAGGAAATTCAAGGTGTGTTTGCAAGGGGGAAGGGTGTAGATTCAACAGTTAAGAACATCCCTGAGGGCTGGAGAGAAGGCTCTGCGGTTGAAGGCTTGCAAAGCCTAATAATGGCTTATGTGCAAGTCCCCAGTACCTACGTAAAGCCAGATGGACAAACTGGCCTGCATCTGGAGTGCATTTGTAATGGCAGGAGGCCCTGGCATGCTCATTTCTCTCGCTTGCTTGCTCTCCACTTGCAATTTTTTTTTAATTGCTGACTCGTCATCTTTCAGCAAGGTCTGAAGATAGCTCAGTCCCACCATTCAAGGTAAATGTTCATTTTCCAAGCACCACTGAGCACCTACCAGAGACCAGCCACTGCTGGGGCTGAGAACAAGGAATATAAATGGCAGTTTCAAGTTCAAGGTCTGTGGTGTGATGATAAGAAAAAGCCCATAAGTGTTGAAATGTCATACTGCTCAGTTTATACTGAAACACTGACACCACCTTACTCTTGAGTGTTGTGAGGGCTGGAGAATTGTCTACTTATTCTTCCCCTGTTGGCAGACTATTACCCAGGATGTTAACTCTTTTTTACTGTACTTCGAACCAGGATCAGAGGAGGGTAGAGCTAGAGGAATTAGTGCATTGGAATGCAGTTACCTTGATCACGGGCCCAGCCTCTGTGCTGCTGCTAGCTGACCTTGAACACTTAGCAGCACTCTCTTGGATGACCAGGGTTCCTTGTGTCTCCGTCATTCATGTACCAGGTATCCTTTGCCCCAGTGTGTCACACGCTGGGACAGACACTTTGGGAAGGGACTCAAGATGAAACCTACCCAATGCTTAATCAAGACCCTCAGGCGAGAGGCAAAAATATTTCTTTTTAAAAAATGTTTATTTTCATGAAGTAGGAGGTGAGGCAGCAAGCAAAATTCTCTTGCCATTGCCTAGGTGGCTGGAGATTAAACCAAGCCAGCAAGCGGATTTTGCAAGGAGACACCTTTAACCACTGAGCCATTTTCCCCTGCTCCGCAAAAATATTTCTCTATGTGTAACTCACATACACTTTAGAATGCACTCCAATAAACAGCAGCTGTTCTGTGACGGGATTACCAGAGGACAAAGAACAGGTACAAATAGGCACTCAAAAGACCCTGCCTGGGGGAAGAGACAGTGAATGGTAAGAGTAGAGGCCTGCATGTTAGAATAGGGAGGTCAAGGAGTAGAAATCTGAAAGAAAGTGGAGCATATCCCTGAAGTGTTTCTGAAAAGCAAGGACTATGAAACAACGAAGAAGTTGGAGGGAGCCTAGTGAGAGGTGAAGCCAGGAGCAGTACTGCTGGGAGCAGGAAGGAGCTTCAAGGACTTGCATGATTTTGTTCCTGCTTAGCTGCTAAAAATACAAGAGAGAGAATGGGTGTGCCAGGGACTCCGGCCGCTATAAATGAACTGCATGCTCCACCCTGTGCATCTGGCTGTGTGGGTGCTGGGGAGCTGAACTTGACTGCTGAGCCATCTCTCAGCCCTATTATATTTTTTTATTCACATACACATAAAGAGTTTCATTATGACGTTTCATACTATAATGTATTTGATCATATTCCCCTTCCCATCACCCACTCTTTCCCCACTTCCATGGATCCCTTTCCTCTTCCCAACTAGGCTTTCGGCTTTCATGTCTCTTTTGTTTGTTTAATTTCTGACCCGATGGGTTAAATTAGGATTGTTTATAGGGACATGGGCAAAGAATCATACAGGAACACAGACAGCTTTCCAGTGGCTACACTACTGAAGAAAATGTTTCACCTTCCCCAGCAACCATTACCTGCCAATTAATTGTCATGGAGGGGTGGGACTTCGTGAGCCCTCTCCAGTCCGTGACAGCGTGTTGATGGGCCTAGTCTCGCAAACCGTTTGCTTGTCATCACAGCTGCTATGAGTTCACAGTGCAACAGCCATATCATGCCTGGAAGACAGAAACTCCAGCCCTCCCTCGACCCCCTCTCCCGCAATGTTCCCTGAGCCGTGGAAGGGGTGATATAGATATCCCACTTAGAGCTGAGCACTCAACAGTCACTCATGTTCTGCCCACTGTAATAAGAGGCTTCTCTGACTAAGCTGAGATCAGTACTGTCTATTGGCATAAACAAATATTTCTAAGGCAATTTGATGGGCAAAACATATCCATTTAGCAAAATAATAGCAGTAGCCTCTCCACTAGACCTTAAGACCTCCCCAGGCACAGGCTTTTGACCAGGTTTACAATACCAGGCATGGATTTATTCCTGCAGCGCGGGCCTCAAATGCTATCAAAAGTGGCTGGTTAAGCTTCTAACAATCATGCCACTACTAGGGGTTCTTGCCTGGCAGGTCGGTGTTGTAGCATATAGGGTCCAAAGCTGGATAAGATTTACTGATTTTCTCTCCCAGCAGTGTGCAAAGCACCTTCTCCGACTGAAAACAAGCTCCATTCCAGCTTGATTTCTCTATGTCCTGCCACCAAAGCCAGTGGTGGCTTCAACAAAAGGCTCATTCTAGTGGGCAACCAAGAGCAGTAGCAATAACCTGTATTAGCTTGGGGCCTTGGGAGGTAGTAGCCCACCAACCTGAGACATATTAACCTTAATATAACTATTAAAAATCAAATGGGAAAACAAGGATAGGTGAGCGGAGTTCGGGAGAGAATTCCAGGCTGAAGGTATAGAAGTTATGTCAGTATCTATAGATGATACATAGATTACAAAAGAAAAACCCCCAAGGTCTGAGCTCTAAGGGCTCAAAGATAAAGGCAGAGAAATAGAAGAACCAGCCAAGGAAACTGAAAAAAGACTGCTCAGTAAAGTCTGGATAGCGAGGATTAGTGGAGGACTGAGGCTGGATCAGCAAAGTGGGTCATTAGGCTTTGTAGGCAAGTGCCTTAAGCGCTGAGCAATCTCTTCAACCCCCTAACTGACCCATCTCCATCATCAGGATAACTCATTCCATATTCTCTCTCACTTGGGCTGTTACAGTTGGCACCTCACAGGCCTCACCTCCTTCTCTTGCCCCTTTTCCATGGTGGATTGAGTAAATTTTCTAAATCTTTATGTGTGTGTGTGTGTGTGTGTGTGTGTAAGTGTGATGTACATGCATGTAGAAGTCAGGATAGCTTCCAGGTATCTGTTGCACCTTCTTTGAGACAGTCTCTTTAAAAAAAAAAGTTATTTACTTATTTATTTGTTAGCAAGCAGAGAGAGAGAGAGAGAGAGAGAGAGAGAATATGGATAAGCCAGGGCCTCTAGCCACTGCAAACTCCAGATGCATGCACCACTTTGTGCATCTTGCTTACTGGGGAATTGAACCCTGTAACTGCTAAGCCATCTCTCCAGCCCCAAGACAGAGTCTCTTACTGCAAGTGAACTACCAGACTGCAAAGGAACATCAGGTAGGCATGTTGGGATGACAGATGTATGGGCCTCTTTGCATCCAACTTTATATGTTTGCCAAAGAATTGAACTCGGGCCAGCAGGCTTTGCAAGCAAGCACCTTTAACCACTGAACCATCACCCCAGCCCCTTGAGTAAATTTTTCTAAAGCCCCAGTCATCCCCATGCTTGAGATTTTTCAGTGATATCTACTAGAATGACTAAAATAAAAAAAATACTAGCAGCCCCGAATGTCGGCATGCAGGCGATGCTGGTGAGAGTGTAAAATGGGACCACTTCTTGGAAAAACTGTTTGGCAGTTTCTTCAAGGAGGAAAACATTATCTGTATTCCATGATCCAGTAATTCCAACCCTACATGTTTACTCAAGAGAGATATAAATATGTGTCACAAAAAGACCCTTGAAAGAACATGTATAGAAACCTTATTTATAAAACACATGCACAAAATCCAAATATCCATCAACACAAGATCACAAAGAAGTAGTTACATGGCAGACTGCTACTTGGCCTACAGAGTGACCTACAGGTCCAACACCTTGAGTGAATCTCAAAAACAGTAAGCTAAAACCAAGTGACAATACTGTATGGTTCCATTTATGAGAAATCTTAAAACAGGCTGATACATACCAAGGGATAACTGGAGTGAAAGGTGGGGTGGTGGAAATCGTCTATATACTGGTTTGGGTGGTTGTTACCAGGCTTACATTGGTCAGCACTCATTGAAGAGGACACTAGAAGTCTTGTCACTCATTGAAGAGGACACTAGAAGTCTTGTCACTCATTGAAGAGGACACTAGAAGTCTTGTCACTCATGAAGATGACACTGGAAGTCTTGTCTCAATAGTAGCTGCCTCCTTCCTGGACCTCAAGTCCATCCCTGGCCTCTACAACCAACAGGCTTGACCTCTACAGGTCCTCACCTCACACAGAAGAAGAGAATCAACTAATCAACTAATGTTGAAAAAATACTAATTCATGTTTCTGGCCACTCTTTTTTTTTCTTCAGCTCTTTACTTACAGCTTCCATAATTACAGACAATAAACCATAATTCTCTCCCCCACCCCCACTTCTACCCTCACAATCCCCTCCCCCTCTCAATTAGTCTATTTTTTTGGATGTCATCATTTTTTCCTCCCATTATGGAGGTCTTGTGTAGGTAGTATCTGACACTTCAAAGTTATGAATATAAAAGGCCGATCTTTTCTTTAAAAAATGAAACCCCTCACTGTTTGGTCATTCCATCATTTTCAAGATTACTTGATTGTTTACATCAGTGAAGTATAAATTCCACAAAGGAAGAACCATATCTACTTTGCTGTGTTATCTCCAGTACAGAGTAGAAAATTAAGAGCTATCTACTGAGTGAATGAACATGGTAAATGAGTATCTCTATTTATTCATGACTTTGTGGAAGAGGTTGCTGCTAAAAGATGGCTTGTTTGGTCAAGAGTAGATATATTTCAAAGCCATTTTCAGAAACTTAAAAAAAATGCTCCCCAAAATTGTATTAACTTATACCTATTCTAAGAGGAGATATGTTCCCTAGCATGGGAATTATTAATATTTATGCTTTAGCCACTTATTCTTTTTTAAGTGGCATTTTTAAGGCACCTATATTATGTGCTACATATCAAACCAAGGGTTGATACTTGAATGAAATTGAAATCAGTAAATTATATATTTTTTAGTTTGCATATCCTCTAAACATTTTTCGAAGATAGGTAACTTTTAGCACTATTTTAAGTTGGCATTTAATATTTCCTGCCATGCGATGAAAATAATCTATGTTCCAATTTATTGTAAATTCTGACATTTCCAAAGACTATTCTGATTTAGCAGCAGATTCTATCTACACTAGCCGTTCAATTAACACCGTCACCAAATTTCACTATTAATTCCAGCCAAGTACACATTGCTTCTCCCTTTTTTTGGGGGGAGGGGTGTTTGTGTGTGACATGTGTATGTGCGATGCATGTATCCCGTGGGCACAGGTGCAGAGCCAGAGTTAAGTGTCCTCCACTGCTCTTCTGTGTCATTTCCTTGAGACCTGGAGCTCTTTGATTGTTAATGAGACTGGCTGACCAGTAAACCCCGGTGATCCTTTTCCCTTTCCTATTCAACTCTGAGTTTACAACATTCCCAACCCTGCTAGACTTACACATGAGGACTGGGGATTGAACTCGGGTCTTCATGATTACCCAGCAAGCTCTCTTACCCACTGAGCCTTCTCCCGAGCCTCCCACAATCTCTGATTTAAAACACTTTTAAAATGTTTTTATTAGCACACATTAATTATATAAATAATGGATTTCATGAAGACATTTTATTTGTGTAGGGGTGGGGTGGCATGCATGCATGTTGGACGTGTGGAGGTCAGAGGACAACTTCAAGGTGTCTGT